>JAFKAC010000118.1:0-166418 GCA_025766275.1 Lactarius indigo | reverse complement strand
GATTACCAAATCTTCGTGCAGGTAGGTGGGACAAAGGGTGGCTGACAGTGTGGCTCTGCATAGAGTGGCTTGCCATAAACATGTGGCGAACCTGGTATAACCCCCAGTATCAAGGGGTCCGCCCCTCCAATGATCTGCATGTGGGAGGCATCTTGTTCTACACCGTTGGGGCCAGTGATGGGGTATGGAATGTGATGGGGTTGTTGATTTGCCCTGAACCCTTCAGGCACAATGATGTGTGCCGGGTCGTCGGTGGTGGTGAATGGATGCAGCGCTGGGTATGTGCACACATCCTCAATACATGGGGGACCCATCGGTGTAGACGAGCCATGGGGTGACAAGGGGATTATCAGTGTCGTGTTTCGTTTGAAGGAAGGTGTGTCTTGCCGGGTAGTAATCGTCATTGTCATGGCCAGCCTCAGCAGCCGCCATTGCTCCCATCTCTCTCACATCTCTCTCAGTCGGGCCACTGCTGAGTCAAGCTGTTCCTTCTGCCATCCCGCTGCCACCTTCCTCCAACTCTCCAACTTGTACTCCATCAGAGCTTGAATGCTCGTTGTTGCACGGGAAACTTCCATGAACACCAATGAGGTTGTCACTTGGGGGGATGATGGCAATGGGTTCTTGTGTGCCGGCATCGTTTCAGAAGACATGAGGGATGGCATGCTCGTCGTTGAGGGGTTGGATGGGATTGGGGAAGCAGTTGAGAACCGCTGCCCATTCTTGCGCAGTGATGTGGCCCTCTGGTTGTCCAATGGGTGTGTAGGGAGTGAGTTGGGTGTTGGGAACCTCAGTGGCTTTGTCCTTGTCCAGTAGTGTGCTGGCTGCTTGTGTGAGGGAGTCAAGGAGTGCCACTTGGGTGACATGTTGGAGAGGGGAAGTAGGCATCAAAGTAGAGGGTTGTGAGTGAAGAGAGTGAAGGAAGAGGGGATGACTCTTTCCTGTCACCTTGTCCCCTCTTTTAAGCATCCTGCCTTGTACCTGTGACTCCTGATACTGTCACAGGGCCTCTGGTGCAAATACATCATCCTTGTTGACCCACTGGTTCTCCAAGTCTGGGTAGCCCTTCCATTTGATAAGATACTGGAGGCACTTTCCTCTGCTGAAATGCCAGGTGTCTAGAATTGCCTTGACCTTGTATTCTTCTTTGCCATTGATCAGTTCAGGTGGTGGTCATGTGAAGCTCTCTCCATGAAGGGGAGTTTGCTTGTAAGGTGTGAGAAGATCAATGTGAAACACTGGGTGGATGCTCCACTGCATGGGAAGTTCCAATCGATAGTTGTAAGGGGACATCACCTGCATCACCTGGAATGGTCCGTGGCACCACGCTGTGAGTTTTGCCATGGGCTGATTGGTTCTAAGATGCTTCCCTTCCAGCCACACAAGGTCTCCAATCTTGAATTTGGGTGTATCTTTGTTACACACCCAAGCCTCTTGTGCCTTTTTCATGAGGCATTGTGCTTCTTCTCTGGCTTCCTTGAGGTGTGTTAGTTGCTTGGTCACCTGAGGTATAGGAGATGGCTTATTGGTCCAATCAGCGTGTGGGTCATATCCCATCAGAAGCTGGAATGGTGACTGTTTGGTATGTTCATGCGGCCAATTGTTATGTGCAAATTCCACTATAGGCAGATACACAGTCCAATTGTCTTGCTGCTCATTTACCCAAAAGCATAGGTACTGTTTCAGCCACTGATTCGTCCTTTCTGATTGTCCATCCATTTGTGGGTGATAAGCCATTGATACGTTTTGCTGAATGCCCAAGATTCTACATGCTTTGTGGGCAAACTTTGATGTGAACTGGGGGTCTCGGTCACTAATGATCTTGTGTGGTAAACCGAAACATTTGAAGATGTGGTTCATGTACAAGATTACTGTCTCTTCTGCTGTAATTTCCTCTCAACATGGTATGAAGATCGACACTTTGCTGCAGTCGTGGTCTGTGACTGTAAGGATGCTGTCGTATTGTCCCAACACTGGGAGTTTGGTGATGAAGTCGACTGCTACTGTTTGAAATGGGGTTGCCTCCAAGATGGGTGTGATCGGATGCAGGGCTGCTCGGATGGGGCATGTGTTTACTTTGTTCTGTTGACATTCTGCGCACCCTTGTACGTATTTGTATACATCCTTTCGCAGACGGGGCCACCAATAGTGTCGTTCTACTATGTGTTGGGTTCTTGCAATTCCCGGATGTCCGTGTATTGGTAGGTTGTGGTGATCGTGTATCAGTACCCATTGCATAGAGTTGGGTCCCATGATCATGAACCTGCCATCCGTGTACCACTCTCCGTTGATCTTCTTCAGTTGATAGGGGTCTACCCATTGTTTGATGACTGCTTCGTCCTGCTGATGATGTGGCTGTTGCAGATTTGGGTTGACAGTGAGGGTTCTCGCTGTGTTGATGGCTTTCATGAAGACTTCCAGTGGTAGTACTGTTACTTCTTCGTTGTCTGCCACGCCTTGGTTGTAATCCGGTCAACGCGACAAGGCATCTGCTCATCCGTTGTTTTTTCCCTTGATATGGTGAATCTCAAAGTTGTATTCTGAGAGCTCTAGTACTTCCCTTGCCACCCTCCTGCTAATCTTCTGTGGTGTTTTCCAGTATTGCAGGTTGAGATGATCAGAGAAGATTTTGATTTTGTGTGGTGCTCCGGCCAAGAGCAGTCTCCAATTTTGTAGCGCTTTGACTATCGCAAGCAGCTCTAGGTCATAGATGTCATAATTTCTTTCCGCCTCCAAAAGTGTTGCGGAGTAGTAGCCTATAGGATGCTTCTTTCCATCAGCTTTTTGCTGTAATAGTACAGCTCCCACCATGTATCCCGATGCATCGACTTCCAGTTTGAACGGATCTTGTAACTTCGGGTGTGCGAGTACCGGTTCTTCTGTTACTAGGCATTTGAGGGTGTTGAATGCTTTGTCTTTGAGCTCTCCCCACTTCCAATCTGCATCTTTCCTTGTTAGTGCGTTCAGAGGTTTGGTGTGAGTTGTGAAGCCACAAATGAAAAGTCTGTAAAAGTTGCAAAAACCCAAGAAGGATCGTACATCCTTGACCTTGGTTGGTGTTGGCCAATCTTTGATTCCTTGAACTTTTACGGGTCCATGCGTGTTACCCCCCTTTCAAGGATTACCCTCAGGTAATCCATTTGCAGCTGATGGAAGAGGCACTTCTCCAGTTTGAAGTAAAGGTCATGTTCCTGTGCCACATGCAGGATGTCCTGGACAGCGGCGATGTGGGCTGGCAGATCATGATTGAAGTGAGTGGCAATCCCGATATTGTCCATGTAAACATGTATCATAGTTCCCAAACGCTCGTGTTTTGCAATCATGTCCCAATAGATGTGGTTCATCATTGTTTGGAAGGTGGCTGGTGAGTTGGTAAGGCCAAAGAACATGACTGTGGGCTTGAAAAGTCCGAATTTTGTCTTGAACACCACCTTCTCCTGATGTCCGTCTTGAATGCGCACATTGTTATAGCCCCAATGGATGTCCAGCTTGGTGTAGATATGGGCATTGCTGAGATCGAGGATAAGGTCTTGAATGAGCGGTAGCAGGTACTGGTTGCAGATCGTATGGGAGTTAATGACGTGGTAGTCCTGTACCAGGCGTAGTTTTCCGTCCTTCTTTTTGATGAAGAAGAAGGGCAATGCGTACGGGGATATTGAAGGGTGTAAATACCCTTGTGCCAGCTTCTCTTTGAGAAACTCCTTCAGCTCCCCCTCCTCCTTCAACGTCATCAGAGAAATTTTACAATCTATTGTGGCCGGCGCAGACAGCTTGAAGTCTATTGCATGGTCCCATGGCCTGGATGGTGGGAAATGATGCAAGGCTTGTTTGTCAAACAATCTGTGGAACTGCTTGTATTGCTCCAGCAGCACAACAGCTTTTTGTTGTTGCTTGGCCTGTATCGCAAACTCGGTTGATGTGGTTGTGCAACCAAAGGTTTCTTCTGCTAGATCATGGAGAATGTCCTCTTTCTCTGCTGTGATTAGGGCTCGTGCCGATGTAGGGTGTAATAATCCCTCGTCTGTTGCCAGGACTATGGGGTACATGTTGGGGTGTATAGCCACCTGGGCCCAATTGATGGTTGGTTTGAAAGCACCTAGCCATGGGTATCCCAGTACCATGTCTTCACTTCCGAGATCTGTGACAAGGAAAGTCGGTTTCTTGATCTGTTGACGTGTTTTCACTTCTAGGTTAACATAATGAGTGATTAACCCAGCTTTGTTTTCCGTGTTATCTATATTCCATATCTTGCGTGGCACTTCTAGTGCCTGTACCGGGACACCCACCTGGGTGGCCATACTTGGCTTGATGAAGTTATCTGTTGCTCTGGAATCGACCAGAGCTTTGGTTTCAGTCGTTTTGTAATTTGTGTTAACAGTCACTGGAATTCACAGAGATTGATGGCGCGTCGTCACTATCACAGAATTACATTTTAAAGCCCTCACCCTGACTGATGGGTTCAGGCGCCCTGAAAACCCTCTTTTCCCCACAAATCCTGAAGGATGAGGTCCTTCACTTCGTCCGTACTATTGGCCACTTGAGTGAGCCACTCCTTTGCTTGTTCGCTTGCGCTTTTGGTACTTGCGGCCTTTATTTGTGTGGGCGCAGGTGTTGCACATAATGTTGGGGAGGTGTATCCCAGCAACTATGGTTTGTACATTGACCCTTGAGTGTACCTGCCGGTCTCTGTCATCCTGCTACTTGGAGGTGCACTGGCTTGCCATGGCCATTGTGTGTGGGGGCAGGAGCAGTTATGTGAGAGATGTCCCGGTTTGTTACAATTATAACAGAGGACGTTCCTTAGGTCCCTTCTGGATCCCCCTTGCCCCCCACCCCTTGCTCCTGGTCCTCCTTGTGGCAGAAATGGTGGCTGAGGCCATGTGTACGGTGGCTTCCCATAATCGATTTCTTCTGAACTGGCTAGTCGCACCTTAGCTTGGTCCACCGATGTGTCCATGGCCCAAGGATTGGTCTGTGGTAGGTTCTGGGGAAGTGCCCATCCCGCGTTTCCACTTTGCTTCTTTGGTGGCTGCTGGGTTTTATACCTGTCTAGTTGTGCCTTCAGGTGTATGTAATTCTTCTGTTGTTTGAGGACAGCATGTTTCCAGTCATCAAACGTGGTGGGACCGTTGAATTTGAAAGTCTTTTTGAAGAGTTCCTTGGGCAGCCCTGACGTGAAGAGATCAATTGTTTGGGGTTCAGTGAGGCGATAGTGAGCTTTTCACACTAGCTGTTTGAAGTCATTGACATACTTGTCAATGTCTTCTCCCATCATTTTAAACCCTTTTCTCAGGATTGCTTGTGCTTGCTCCCATTCCAGTGTGTTTTCAAAATGCTGACTGAAGCCATCGGCTACAGCATTCCATAATTCTCTCGTGTAGGGACTTATCCCTCGTTGAATTTGTTGATTGAGCCAGTTCAAGAAGGATAACACCCATTTGCTCACCACCCCTCCCTTGATATAGGAGAGGAATAGAAGGCAGTGTTGGTAGTTGTTCTGCATGATAGGGGCGTCTAGATTCATGCCCCAGTAGACATGCCACTGCGTGAGAAATGAGTCTACTTTAAGTCTATCCCTGTCAAAAATAGAGGGGGGCTCGCTGGTTAGTTTTTCCTGATGTCCTCCTTCTGGTGGTCCTCCTCCTGGTGGTCCTCCTCTGGGTGGTCCTCTTGGTAATATATCGAATGGGACTCCTTGATCTGGTGGTGGTGGTGGGTCTCCATTTGGTCCTCCAACTCCTGGGGGTAGTTCCAGGATTGGGTACCTTCTCTCTCCTGATGGAGGGTCTCCCCTGTCTGATCCGATTGCTCTGAATATTGCCACATCATCTGCAGTCATTCATACGCTGGTTTCTGGATTGATAGGCATGAGGATTTCTTGTGCCTCTCTTTGTATTGCACGTGATTCTTTGAGTGCTACTTGTTCCATTGTTTGCATGATTGTTGCCATAAGAGCTGGCGATCATACGTGAATTGGTTCTGGTTCTGTGATATGGGCAGACTCAGCTCGTTCTACAAGGAGGTCTTGTATTGCTCCTCCACTGCTTTCGGTTTGGTCTGGTTGTCAATGCTCTTCCTTGTCTTCACTCTGTTCTGTTGCTTCTGTTACAGCTTCTCCTGTTGAGTGTTCCCGGAGCTGTCTGTTGATGAGACCCCAATCTGCACGGCTGTTAGGTTCTCATGTGTCAATATCGCACTGATATCTTAGTCCTGCTGGTCATACTACATCCCAATGTGAATCTATTGGGTTCCACGTAACTTCTGTCCAACACAGTCTGTCAAAGTTGAACTCAACTGGTCAGAATCTGGTAGGTCCGTTAAACTCTACAAAGTATCCTGCCTCTTCTCCATGGTCTTGCCAATGGGCAGCTTGCAGGAAGTGGGTTGGAACGTTGTGGTCTCCTCTTCTGGGTAGCATATAGGGACGAAAGTTCATCCACTGGTCTCTGGTTGTTATGGCCACGATGGAAGATCTTGGTCTTAATGTAATGTTGTCACAACATTAGCTCAACTTGAGCTTGATGAGGCGGTAACCACTTAGCAGATAATCATGACTGCATGAAGGCATGTGTTCCTATCTTAGTGAATGCGTGAAGGCACACTTGTAGGACTTCAGTCACTTGACAAGATGAAGTGAAACTTTAGAGAGAAAGAGTTGGAAAGGAAACAGTGACAATTCAAGAAGACCAAGATGGTGTATCTTGGTCTTTGCCAACTACCTTAAATACAAGTTGAGCAGGCTTCAAGCGCTGCTATGAGTCACAGTAAAGTAGTGTCCAACATATCGCAGAAACAACACAAACCCTAATACAACTAGTACCTGTACTAGTATTGAGTCATACCATCAGTCAGTTATCACGTGCAATCTCCTATTGTACTACCATATCACCACCATAAAGGCCTAAGGCCACGAGTCCGTGACTAATCTACCTTACTGCTGTAGTGACAACTGGTACAGTAAGGGTCCACAAGTCAGAACGTAACACCAATGGAGGTGACGGTAATACAGAATTACCATTGCACCATTCAATAAACACCATGTGCTGGTGCATTGCCTCTTGGCACTCCAGCCAAGTTGTCATTTGTTTGTACTTGTTTTTGAAGTTTGTTGCACAGTAAGCATTCTTGGTCAAGTTGATGTGAAGTTGTTCTGAATGCTCGGTGTTATAATCATCTGTGGCACCGAAAAGTGAGATAGATCTGGTGTAATGGAGAAGACTGTGGAGCTTGGGAATATTGAAGTGTTCCCAGACTCCAAACTCGATAAAAATGTCTTTGTTTTCGTGAAATCAGCACAGTGTGGCATCAATCGCTTTGAGACTTTCTGTGGTGTGTACATGATACTGAGAAAGATAGATGAAATCAAGAAGTGCTCGCACTGTGCAGGACAACTTGAAGCGTGCTGAAGACTGATTTCCTGGAAGAGGCATGTCCACCACAACTGTAACACCATCACGACGTTAGCTTGACTTGAGCTCCTGGACGAGGCAACTTTACTTAGCTAAGCACATCAAGGATGTATGGCATGAAGGCAATCCTAGATGTTTGAAGACACTAGGCAATAATCTGTACTCTCCTTATAACAAGAGAGAGACTTGAGTCGAAAGTGAGATGAAACAAGAGAAGTGACAATTGAAGAAGACCAAGATGGCATGTCTTGGTCTTCATATGCTAGGTTAAATACAAGAAGAGCAGGCTTTCAAGCTGCTATGAGTCACCATAGATAGCGTCCAACGTATCGTGTAAGTACCACAATCCTAATACTACTACTACCTGTACTATGTCACAAACTCCCCTGTTACCTTTCCTTTTCTGTCCTTATCTGATCCATCTCCTTTCTTGGACATTACCTTTCTTGAACCTATGTTTCTCCTTTATCTGATTGTTCTAGCACTTTCTGTGCTATTCTTATCCACCTTCTTGTCGCCTTGCTGGCATGACACCATCTTGCATGATACTAGCATCATCTTGCCAGCACATCATTCTATCTATAGCAACCAGTAGCATTATGCACTCAGGTGCAATCCTGTACTATATAAGGACTCCTGCAGTGTGCCTTAGCTCCTTAGCTTTGGCTTAATCAACTATCTGCATTGTATCTCCACTGCCTCCTTGAGTGCCTCAGTCCCTTCAGCACTCAAGCCCTTGACCCAGAACCTCTGACCCTTGACCTGTACCCCCTTTGGGTCATTCCCCTCTCAGCCTCTGTGCAGGCTTCCCCTTGACTTCGCTCTTACCCTCCCCCCGTCTTACTGGTCAGCCCAGTGACATGTGACCTTTGGACTTAAGCCTCCATGCTCGTCCATGATTGTTACAGACTCAGTCACCTTAGCACTGGGGCTGGTACAGAAGATCTTAGGAGTCGTTGCACTCAGTGCCGATCCAACTTGGCTATCAACTGCCACGTGACAGGAAGCCATTACAGAATGACACATGCCCCCGCAGAGGTGTGACATAAGCCAAAGCTACTCAGAACCTAGCCAACGCACCGGCCAGGACCCCAGAAGAAGAACCATCAATAGTGACACTTGCTAGTGCACTAGTACCACCAATGTACACCCAGAACTGCTCGCCACACCCTGGGAGCACCCGACAGAACTCTGAAGAAACTCCAGCATGCCATTGATGCACCAGACACAAGGGATGACCTCTGAAGAGAGGAGGAATGCCTACAAGGCATGATGAGCACGACGCCAGCTATGACGAGGAGGAGTGACAGCAGCACCCTCCACTCCAAAGGCCAACATAACCCCGGCACCAGATAGGACAGAGAAGGGCATGATGCCCCAGTCTGAGATGACCTACCCCCTCAGCATTGATCTGAGTGGTGTAGCTGCAGCAGAAGAAGAACCCTACCAACCAGAAAAAGAGGCATACAACATGGCAATGGTAGACGACGTATCAGAGTGGGTAGTCAGGAGACACCTTGAACAATGACTTGGCATGATAGAAGACAAAGCCCCTACTAGGGGAGACGCATTCATACCAGACAAGGCTCCAGAACTAGAAAAGATGTTGATCAATTCAGAAGAACCTGAATGGGTAGCCAGGAGACGCCTTGCACCCACACAACAATCCGATATGATAGAAGTCGAAGCTCCCATTGGGAGAGACACCTTTGTATTGGAAAAGACCCTAGAACCCGAATGGACAACTAGAGGACAGGTGACAATAGCCTGCACACCCTGGACCCCAGTGATTGAACTGGGCGATGAGAGGAACTCACCTGGAAGCCCAGAATGGACTACCATGTCCTACAAAAAGCCAACCAGTCACCACGCCAGCCCTATTAACAGAAGACATGAGCATGAGATGACTAGGAGTCAAAACGAACCAGAAAGAAGTCGCAGTGGATGACCTTGATGGAGAGGAAGCCCTGACTCAGAAACAGGTTCCCGAGCACCCAGAATGGACATGGGAGGGGACCAAAGGACCAGGAAACTTGATGAAAATCCGATAAGTCAAAGCCCTTTTAAGGGAGACGCATGGGAATTCACAGAGAAAAGTAGGATGCTTCTGAAAACATTAAGAAGCAACCCTGAATTTACTGCCCTCCCTCAAAATGAACAGCGGTTGCTACTCGCTGAACTAATGGAAGGCAACAAGGATTTGTGTGGTTTGAAAGAAGACTACCGATGATGGCTCAAGGAAGGCAAAAATGAGGTAGAAGCCTCCATCCTACCCGAAGGGAATGACAGTTGGAAGGAAAATAATGACGCTGCTGAAAGACATGATCAGGAAAGTCGAAACCCAGCATAGGCCAAGCATGTGGAGACACATTGATCAAACGGAGTCAAGAACTCCTAGAAGTACTGCAAAGAAACCCCGAGTTTGCAGTCCTTCCCCAAAGCGAACAATGGCTGGTGCTTGCTGAGCTGTTGGAGAACGAACACCTCCTTGCCCAGTCAGGAGAAGGCAGCTGTAATGATGTGACAAAGACCTTAACAGGAGATTCCCTCCTTAGGCAAGAAAATACCTCCATTTTGCCGGAAGGGGGTCTCCACCCTGAGGGAACTGATAAGCAACAGTGGCTACTAGAACTTGGGAAGAATGATCGCTGGGCAGACAAACCAGAAGACGATACAAGCCCAGAAATGGCTGATTACTGGATCCAGTTAATCAGGAACCTCACGAGAGAAAAATCAAATGAACTTCTTGATGACCTATTGAGGGGAACAACCGATGACCTGCCTGATGACGATTTTGACGATTCTACATGGGGCGAAGTGGCCATACAGCTTCCCAACAACAGCTTCACACAAGAAGCCATACACCTAGTTCAGAACAACAATGAAGGCGCACATCCAGCCAACGACTTGGGGAGCATCTCATCGCTCCAAGGACCGACCTCAACTCAGAGCGACACCTCACCAGCCTGCTTAACAGCGCCCACTGTTACTCCTAGTCAGGAACAGTTGGCCAAAGGCACAAGCACAACCAATGGTAAAAGGTTGAGGCCTCTGCACAATCTCCAACAGTATGGAGAGAACTTGAATGAACGGCACAAAGTTCAAAAAGTGCAATATGAAAATGTTGATAAGTGACCCTTGCGCACTTAGCGGCTCTAACGGACCGGACTCACAGATATGGACTGCTGTAGATTAATTAGGACCGCTTTAGATTAGATTTGATCTGTACAATCTCGGACTTCTTTATCTATGACATCATGTACAATGACATCACATGGACATATTTGCCTGACAACTCCCTGTTGCTGTGTCATGAACACCCCATATTTTTCCTCTCTTCTTCTTCCCTTCCATTTGCCCTTCGATTCGTTGCTTCGCAGGCATCTGCTTTGCTGGCACTTGCCTCACTTCCTGCTTTGCTGGCATCCGCTTTGCTGGCATCGACCTTGCTGGCATTGTACTGCCTCGCTGGCACTCCTGGACATTAGCTATATAAACCCCGTAGTACACCCTGTATTTTTAGCTTTGGCTTCGTCAATCTACTGTCTTGTCCCTCAGTACCATCCTCTCTTCTCTATCACAGCCCTCTTCTCTATAGCCTAGCTCTTGTGCTTGAACAAGAGGACCTTTGCCACTGTCCAGTTGACAGCGGTAATTGTATCAGAACTTAGGAGCCCATCCACTCAGTGGGGGTCCAACTCTGAGTCCTTTGCCTTAGGCAGGATCAGTTACAGAACGAACGCACGCCCCAGCAGTGGCGTGACATAAGCCAAAGCTACCGACCTCAGAACTAGCCACCGTGGCTAGCATCAAACTCGATCTCTTACCCGACGACCAGTGGACTGAGGTATTCCGCCGCTGGCAAGACGACTTACCGACACACGTACTTGGGTGTGCCTATTGGAACTCATCACACGTTGACAGACGGGAGGCTATCGAGCCCTCCTTAACGGCCGAATCTATAACCTCGACTTCATAAACCATCGGTGGCACGTCCTTGAAAAACGTGGAACCGAGTTCTTCACTAAAACATCCCTCGCTATCCCTCGTAACAACGACGTTGGCCTTGGCTGGTGGAACCCAGACGACGACGAGAACCCCGAACGGTATCACCTTGACCACCCGAAACATTTCCCGAACCAACCGCACCAGTCCACGTAGACTCCCGATTGAGGAGGACCACCTTATCGACAACAACGACACACCTGCTGTGAAACATCAGCACCAATCGGAAACGAGCTCGCCGAAGCACTAGAAAGCGTACCCATCGACGCTCCGGACTTTTGGCACCAGATTGCAGCTGCCTCAACGCCCGTCTCACCCGTATTCCCACCTCTTCTTACCGTCACAGCACCACCCGTAATCATCCCATCAACACCCGCCATGTCTTCAGGATCCGCAGCCAACGCCTCTTCGGGAGGGAAGCTCAGCGGCAATACCCCCGCCATATTTGATGGCTCCCGCGATAAGTCGAAGAAGTTCCTAAGGGAATTCGACCTGTATCGCGGTATGAACGAAGATTCATCGATCATCCGATCACCTTATCAACGCGTGTTCCTCGCGCTCTCCTTCATTCGCGGACCAAATGTTGACGACTGGGTTGATACCCAACTAGAGACTACGCACGAAAGTCAACGGCACTACTGCAGCAGCAGCCATCCCTAAAACAGAAGAGTCGTTGTGGAACGACTTTGTCACCAGCTTTAAATCAGCATACACCAACGTCACAGAAAAGCAGGATGCTTACCAGCTCCTAAAAGCGCTCCAGATGAAGGGAGCCGACCTTGACACGTACACCGCCACGTTTTCAAAACCTCGCCGCGAAGGCAGGTTATGCTCTTGACGCCGCAGCCACAGTCGACCTCTATTCGGGAGGGCTGCCGCGTGGCCTCTTATCGGCCATCTTGAAACGCTGACACTGTGCCGGAAACGTTCACGCAGTGGGTCGAATCGGCGCAGAAGGAACAACAAAAATACGCGATGCTTCGCGGCTCGTTGTAGGCCTCAATGACGGAGGCAAGAAGATCGGAGGAAAGACTAGACAAGAGTGGTCTCAGTTATTCAACTCGAGTGGCAACCAAGGGTGGGGACGACGTACCAGCAATCAGACCAGTCCGCAGACATAACCCGATCCGCGGATCCCGATGCGATGGACGTCGATCGCGCTCGCATCGCACTGACTGACGAAGAAATGCAGCGCTGCCGATCAGAAGGCCGTTGCTTCCGATGCTTCGGGAAAGGACATCTATCCCGCGACTGCCCGAAGCGATCGTCTGGCCAAACCAATGGAGGAACCACCACGATTCGTCAAAACGACAACCGTCGCGGAAATACGACTTCCGCACGTATCGCCGAGGTCGAACCAACCCCGGCACCAGTAACGACCATCCCCAGCCCCGCTGCACCAACTCCACAGAAAAAGAACGGCGACAGCTTTGTCGCCCAAGTCCGCGCCATGAAAAACGACGAGAAAGAGGCCATTCTTGATGCCCTCTTCACGGACGAGGATTTTTAGCCAGCTCGGATCCCACGGCCTGGGTTCGAGCCTTCCAAGTAGACAGCATGTACGTATGCCGACAGAATAGCCTGCAAATATCAGTCACCTTCCAATCTACTTGCGAAATGGCCGAAATCGCGCTTGTTGACAGTGGCGCAACCGAAAATTTCATCCATTCCCGAGTCGCTCAACGGCTAAAACTCCCTACACGACGACTTACCACGCCTCGAACGATTCAGAACGTCGATGGCACCGAGAATCGAGCAGGATGAATCGACAAATATATCGCATTGAAGGTACAGCTTGGAAATCCGACACGCGACTCAGCGTTTCTACATTACCGACCTAGGGAACGATGACATCCTGTTAGGGTACCCATGGCTTCAGCAATTCGAACCAACAATCGACTGGAAACAAGGAATACTCACCCCAGAACCCCTCCACCTCTCTACCCTCCTCGTACCCATAACGCGTCGATCCACCACGATCCAAGTCGAAGCCCCCGACAGGGGAGACGCATTCGTGGTCCAAGACGACTCCCTGCAAGCCCAGAAACAACCCGATCGACGATCAGGCGCAGAGAACGAACCCTGCAGCAGGAAAGAGTCAACACCAGACGCTATCCCCCTACCTGGTCGTAAGGGCGGCCGCTTTTAACGAATGGCGGTCGCTGGTAGACGCCATCGACCCTGGGAAGCTGGAGACGAGTTACACATCAGAATACCAGGAGAGAAGGCGATCCGAGGAGCGAACATCGCCCAACAGTGGGCTATAGAGGCGAATAAAGACAAGGCAAAGTTAACCGAGGATTCGATCCCCGCCGAATATCGCCGCCATATCAAAGTATTTTCCGAAGCAGAATCTCAACGCTTCCCACCATCACGTGACTGGGACCACACAATCGAACTCGCCCCAGACGCGCCTGCCACTCTTGATTGTAAAGTGTATCCCTTAACTAGGGATGAACACGGGGCATTACGAAAGTTCTTAGATGAACACTTGGCAAAACAGTACATCCGCCCATCGCACTCCCCTTATGCCAGTCCCTTTCTTCTTCATCAAGAAGAAAGATGGAAAACTACGACCTGTCCAGGACTATCGACGCCTGAACCAGATACCATTCGCAACACGTACCCCCTTCCCCTCATTAAGACCCTCACTGAGGGCCTCAGAGGCAGCCGCCTCTACACCAAATTCGACATCAGGTGGGGATATAATAACGTGCGGATCAAGGAAGGCGATGAATGGAAAGCAGCCTTTAAAACAGAGGAAGGACTGTTCGAACTGCGCGTTATGTTCTTTGGGCTAACCAATTCACCCTCGACCTTCCAAGCCATGATGGACACCATCCTGCGTACCCAGCTAAAGGCAGAGAGCCGCCGATATGTCTTCGATTACATGGACGACATTCTTATTGCTACCCCAGATGACCTCTCCCTCCACCGCGCCATTGTCCATGAAGTACTTGACATCCTGGAACGTGAGAGCCTCTTCCTCAAACCAGAAAAGTGCACCTTTGAAGCACGACGAGTGGAGTATCTGGGGCTCATCCTTGAAGGCGACAAAATCGAAGCTGACCCTACAAAACTTGCTGGACTCAGAGACTGGCCTCGCACCCTTAAAAACAGTTAAACAAGTATGCAGTACCCTAGGCGTCTTGGATACCAGCGACCCTTCATCCCAGGCTTCGCCAACATTGCTCGCCCACTTACTAATCTCCTAAAAAAGGACTGCCCTTTTATCTGGACACCTGAATGCACGGCCGCCATTGATAAACTCGTTACCATCCTCACCAGCACTCCAGTTCTCTGGCAACCCGACCTGAGCGCCCCCTTTGAGGTTGAAGTTGATGCTTCTGCCTTGCCACTGGTGGCATCCTATATCAGCGTGACACCAACCATAAACTCCGCCCAGTCGCCTATCACTCCAAAACATTCAATGAGGCAGAGCGCAACTACGATATCCATGACCGAGAACTCCTTGCAGTTATCACTGCCCTTAAGGAGTGGCGACACTTCCTCCTCAGCTCCCCACATCCTGTCACTATCTATACCGATCACGCGAACCTCCAGTACTACAAACAACCCCACAAGATCAACCGGCGCGTTGCCCGCTACATCCCCTTGCTTGGGGAATACAATCTCAAACTCGTCCACAAGCCAGGTGCCACTAACCGTGCTGATGCTCTCTCTCGACGACCTGACCATGATAATGGTTCCGCTGATAACCAAGACGTCACTGTTCTCCCCGCACAACTGTTCACCCGCGCTACTCAGCTCCCCTCCCTTGAGCGGGATGTTCGCACCCTTCAATTGTCACACATCCCCACGATTCTGTGCTGGAAAGCCACTTACGGTCTTTCCTTTTCTGACGATTCCTGGCGGCATGACGGCCGCCTCGTGGTCGTGGAAGACCCCGGTCTCAGGAGGGGGGTAATTTCCCTCTATCACGACTCCCTAGTGCTGGTCACCCAGGAATTGCCAATACACACGCCCTTATTACACGCGACTATTGGTGGCCAGGAATGCGAAACACCATTATAGCATATGTCAAAGGATGCGCTGCCTGTCAGGCAAATAAAGTTGTCTCCCACCGACCTCGACCCCCACCTTTCCCCATCACCACCAATCCTGTGGCGCGACCATTCGAAACAGTGACAATGGACTTCATTACCAAACTCCCCCTCTCCCATGGATTCGACTCCATTTTAACAATCACCGATCACGATTGTACCAAGGGAACATTGTTTATCCCCTGTAAAGAGTCGATCGATGGACCAGGAGTGGCCGCGCTTTATCACCAACATGTCTACCCCCACTTTGGACTACCAACTCGTGTTATCACTGATAGGGACCCCCGCTTCGCCTCCACCTTCTCCCGGCAGCTATGCAAGTCCCTGGGAATCACACAAAATATTTCAACTGCATATCACCCGCAGACAGATGGGCAATCGGAGCGATCCAATCAGTGGTTGGAACAATACCTGCGCTTCTTCTGCAACGGACGACAGACAGATTGGGTAGACTGGCTCCCCTCAGCCCAGTTTGCACACAACAGCTGGCCAAACGCCACTACGCGCCGCACCCCATTCGAACTCCTCATGGGGCATACCCCTCGTACCCCGGGCAGCCACCTAGCCAACCAGGTTTCTCCATCTGTCAGTGAGCGCCTCGCTGCAGTTGCAGATTTACGCGCCCTGGCACAACAAGGTATCAAAGCAGCTCAGGAGGTGACGGCCAAAATCCCTGCCTCCTTCGTCCCCTACAAAGAAGGCGACCTTGTCTGGTTAGAAGCAAAGAACCTTACCACATCACACCCTACCGCTAAACTGGCGCCTAAACGCTATGGCCCATTCCCTATTACCAAAGTCATCTCCCACGTTGTCTATCAGCTGGCGCTTCCGACGACATGGAAGATCCATAATGTCTTCCACGCATCCCTTCTACTCCCTTACCACGAAACCAGGGAGCATGGCCCAAACTTCTCGCGGCCAGCCCCTGATCTTATCGATGGGGTAGAGGAATATGAAGTCGAAGAAATTCGTAACTCGCGGAGACGACGCCACCAACTCCAGTACCTCGTTAAGTGGAAAGGGTACCCTGACACAGATAATACTTGGGAACCCCACGGTAATGTCCACGCCCCTGACCTCATCCAGGCTTTCCACGACATGCATCCGAACGCCATTCGACTTGGTGACATGGAAGTCACCCCTTAGATTGGGGGTAATGTCATGAACACCCCATATTTTTCCTCTCTTCTTCTTCCCTTCCATTTGCCCCTTCGATTCGTTGCTTCGCAGGCATCTGCTTTGCTGGCACTTGCCTCACTTCCTTGCTTTGCTGGCATCCGCTTTGCTGGCATCGACCTTGCTGGCATTGTACTGCCTCGCTGGCACTCCTGGACATTAGCTATATAAACCCCGTAGTACACCCTGTATTTCCTTAGCTTTGGCTTCGTCAATCTACTGTCTTGTCCCTCAGTACCATCCTCTCTTCTCTATCACAGCCCTCTTCTCTATAGCCTAGCTCTTGTGCTTGAACAAGAGGACCTTTGCCACTGTCCAGTTGACAGCGGTAATTGTATCAGAACTTAGGAGCCCATCCACTCAGTGGGGGTCCAACTCTGAGTCCTTTGCCTTAGGCAGGATCAGTTACAGAACGAACGCACGCCCCGGCAGTGGCGTGACATGCTGCTTCAAGCACTCTCTGCATATCTCACCACAGTCACCTTTGCCACTGTGAGTATGCTCTCTATTTGTGCTGTTCATCAGAAAACTGGCAACAAGAACGATGTAGGACAACCAGGGAGGTGTCCCGGAAGGTGACAAAATGCTGAAAAGATACGAAAGCAACTGGACGGGCAGTAACACTGAAAACAACAATGATGGGAGAAACCGAACCAGTGGCAATAATGACTGCGTTGGTCGATCTGTTGACATCCGAAAACATGGAAAACAGCCCAGGATGGGCCCAGGACGACCACCAGGAGGCACCACGGGGATATGTACACCTCAAAACGGAAGAAATGGATGCCCCAGAACGAATGGCATCGACCCCTGCACTTCGGGTACACGGAAGTTGCCATGTACCTCCTCAGCCAATGAGGAGGTCAAACGAGTCCCCAGCAAACCACATACCCAATTCCCAACACCATACCAGCGGAAAGATTGGTGCTGAGCAGGAACAAACCACCACAGAATCTATAACCTACAAAAGTAGGACGTTAGGCGATGGATGTGTTCCCCGTTCCCTGCGACACACTGAGGGAATGAAAATCGACGAGAACGATCATCTAACGACCCGACAAATGCAGGAGAACGATACCAGCACGCCCTGGTCCAAGAATTGACCCCAGAACACCCTAGAACCACTAGAACAACCGAGTAGGACCGCAAAATGAGCACCAATGGACAGCATGACATTGCAACTGCACAGGACAAGTGATACGAAGCATGGAACACTCCATAAAGAACCAGCCTGGATCAACCACGTGGATCAATGTGATCAGGTGCCGAACGACTCTAAACTCAACGCATCCTGTTTACACCATATGCTGAATACAATTGACTGCCCACAAAGCCTGCCAGAACACTCGCGATTGCATCCTCTACACCCTGAACTAACTACAACAGTCTGCGCCATCCCTGGCACGCTTCCACTGGCCCTGATAGATGAACCAATCTGCTGTGTTGCTGTGGAAGGCAACAACTTTGGGGAGGGGGTAATCACCTCACCCCACTTCACCTCACCCCACTTCGTTTTCCACCCCTTGCCTTCCCAAAACGACCTTCTAGATCAAAAACACCCCTTGACTGAATCACCAGTGCTTCAAAATCAATGCACAAGACAAACGGAACGCCCAGAACTTGCCTCACCATGTCTTGACTACAGTTTAGATGAACCTGCTGCACCGACTTCCCTAGATGATGCCTGCCCAAGCAAGGACACTACAAAGACCTGTATACCAAGGCAGCCGGAATTGTCACTCGAAAACAACCTTGGACGACCCAAGACAACAATCTCTGATCAGACTCAGTCCAGAAGCATCTCCGCACCAGTCAATACCTATGAAGTCTGAGAACAGCCAAGTGAGATGAACAAAATAGGAACGACACCCATCCACAATGGCTTGCCAGATCACAATGTCCAGATCCCGTTGCCCAGGTGCTCTGGCCACGTCAGAGACATGGGGGTAACATGCATGGGACATTCAGCTTTGGGACACACTTCTGACCACCCTAACGAAGCCCTAACAAGAAGATCGATGGCCAGCACACCAATGTGGGAAATGCGAAGCAACAACAATGCCAACACATCAACTGCCAGCATCAGCACCACCTTTGGCGACTTCTCTCTTACGCCTAGCCCACGAATAAGAGGAACCCGACCCATGACCCCTTATACCAATGGGATAAAAACAGTTCATCTCACAGAAATGACCAGCAGCACACCAGACCTCCAACCTCTCTATCCTTGTCACTCCACTATGAACTACGCTGCACCTACCTACTCCCAGACTCTTGCTGGACTAGCTGACCAGAGCCCCTTGCACTCAGCCATTGAATGCCTAGCTACCACCACAATTGCAGTTATTGATGCTGCTATCGACTGCTCCCCTCCTATCCCCACTGCAATCAATGTGCAGCACCCAGAAGAACCGGCCTTCATCAGGTGGACCACAGGGATTGTGATCAGGTCCTGGATTAGAACCCCTATCCTCTTAACTGCCCTCACCTACATCAGCATGATCAAATCAGCTAGAAACACCTAGTGTGACTAGTGTGACTGGCAGGACTAGTGCTAGTCACATTCTAGTCCTGCTAGCACTGCCAGTCTTATGGTTGGAATTCTAGATGCCATCCTAGTTGATCTAGTCACACCAGTAGAATAACCTAGTGCTAGGGCAGATCTAGTAACAGTGTTCAACTCCTATTGAATTCTATTATTTCTCATAAGTCTACTAGTAACCCTAGTAATAGTGTTTGAAATTCTACCATTTTCTAGTAACTCTAGGGTAACTCTAGGTTTACTATCAAGCAGGGAAGTCAACTTGAAGATACCACTGCCAGTGGCAGTGGGATGTTGTATTAACACTGGCACTGAAGTACAGTATTCATGTTTTACTAGCAAGTGGAGTTTCAGGAAGATGTTATGTTTCAAGCTACGTACCCATTCCCATCTAAAGGATGGTTTGCAGCCACGAATGGGAAGCAAGTGCGACTTGTATTTGCTTCAGTATCGAGCCCGATGGTCTGTGCGTCTGCCCGAATTACTATACGACTCCCCAAGCCTCTTACTCATGTCACAAAATATTTTTTGAAAAACGGTTGATATTAGTATACTTGTACTTATAAAAGGTGGCTCAAAAGGAGCCCAAAAGTTGTAACAGAAAAATCCATTCTATTGACTCGTCTATCCTGCGTACCTCTACACAAAAACATTGTCACTCGTATTGACTCTCAACTCAAATCCCTTGCGGTCACCTGCACGTGACCGCCCCTATCTTTTTGGCTTCGTCCGTAACCTTTACCAAGCACTTCAAAGCCTGTCTTCACTTGTATTTAGGATAGTGTATGAAGACCAAGATACTGTTGCAGTATGGACTTCCAGTTGATGAACAGTACACATAAAGACCATACTCATAGTGGACAAGAGGACTGTGGTGAGATATGGAAGGTGACTGGAAGCAGAGGTGTACAGGGTGAGTTGCAGTGGAAGCAGGGAAGTCTGGCACACAGAGCAGTGAGAACTGATGTGAACCAGGGTGTACAGGCAGTCTACTTATACTGTACAGAGGTGTGACACTAGTACAAGGGAAGTAACTACAGGTCACAGAGTACAAGGGACACATTGTTCTACAACAGGACAAGGGAGTGTGCATATGGAGAACAAGGCATATAGAACAAAAGGGAGTCTAGACAAGTATGATATCATAGTGACATCACAATAAGGATAATGCTAAAAGGAGAACAAAGGATGAAGTACAATGAAGAGTCTGGAGTAGTCTACACAATGTCATTGTACAGTGATGTCATACATGATGCAATGATAAGTGTTAGATTGTACAGATCAAATCTATGTAATCTACAAGTCCAATTAATCTAATCTAAAGCAGTCCATGCTGCAAGTCTGGTCCATATGAGCCACTAAGTGCGCATGGGTCACTTATCAACACCAGTATGACTCATAACCAGATATGACTATTGTAATGCCGTCACAGCATTAGCTCGACTTGAGCTTGATAATTAAGGCGACTTGACTTAGCTAAACACGTTCCTGTTGAACGTATGGCTTGAAGGCGATCCTAGATGCGTGCAAGCACTAGGCAAGTATGTCCTCTTGAACTGACTGAAAGGTGTTGACAAAGACAGAGAGAAAGTGACAATTGAAGAAGACCAAGATGGTGTATCTTGGTCTGCTGTAGCTACCTTAAATACACATTGAGCAGGCTTTCAAGCACTGCTATGAGTCACCATATGTAGCATACAACATATCGTGTAAGTACCACAATCCTAATACTACTACTACCTGTACTAGGATCAAGTCATAACCGTATCGCCTACCTCCTATTGTAAACCCCGAGTCCATGACTAATCTACCTTACAGCCGTAGTCACAACCGGTACAGTAAGGAATCATAACATCACCCCCTTTTCAGCATGAGACTCCAGACTCACCGGAAGTCCTGTGCTGGCCACGTGGCTTGCTCATCGCTAATCCTCTCAAAAATGTTGGCCCTCTCCAGTCGGTAGATGCAGTCCTTCTTATCATCCTTCGCCGCCAGCCGCATTGCCTGAAGCTGACAAATATGGGCAGTGAGCCACTCTTCCTCGTAGGCAGCCGTGCGGTAACGTGTGTTATGATCCAACGCTTCCGACCTCTATCACAGTATGTCTCCACCCTGCCTTTCCCCTTCTGTACTATACCTTGTTACCAAAGGAGCTACTGTTACTAGTGGCGCTGTTTCTTTGATCTGAACTTCTGCTTGCTCCGTTTAGTCTCTTTGATATTGTGTGGACTTGTGTTCATGTTGTTTGGAACCCTGTCCTATATAAACCTGTACTATAGACCATAGGAAGCCAGACTTGGCTTCGTTTGCAATCTAGCAACCTTGCCTCCGTACTTTGGTGTGACCTCGTCTCATTCCCCTCTTCTTGTGCATCCCCTACCTCAGTCCCTAACCAGGACACTTTGAAGTCTTTGCAGTTGAACTATATCAACGCGTCACACCTGTTATACTCTGTGCACTAGCAAGATCAAGTGTAGAGAAGTGTTAGACACTTCGGACGAGGAGTCCTATATTACAGAGTAGTGCTGCACCCTGTGCCACACTTTTACCGCTTGTACTTCATAGCAATAAGACAACAGAAGTCTTCGCTTGGTACTTGTGTGACTAGAAAACCCTTAGAACCCACGCCCCTGCTAGGGCGTAACAACGTGTCACTTTGGCTGTCAGGGATTCATCCCCGATGCGGTGAAGGGCTCAGTTGGTGATTTTGTCAGAGGTGAGGATGACAAGGTCCTCGTGGGTGATGTGGGCATGTCCCGCAGCCAACAGCATCAGATGGGCGTAGAGGGGTTGACTGTAGAGATGGGGAGAGCCAGGAATGAGTCCCAGGACGAAAGTGTTACGCTCCACCGGCGCTAGTCCGACTTGGACTCTGTAGGGGCGTAATCGACTTGGCGAAGATAAGTGAATGGGGACCACGTGTCAACCCAACACAAGCTGGACAGGGGCACTTATGGGCACATGCTGCAGCAAAAGAGGAAGATGAGTATCCCTTGTGTTATGATCCGACACTTCGGACCTAAGCCACAGTATGTCTCCACCCTGCCTTCCCCCTTCTGTACCATACCTTGTTACCAAAGGAGCTACTGTTACTAGTGGCGCGGTTACTTTGATCCGAACTTCTGTTTGCTCCGTTTAGTCACTTTGATATTGTGTGGACTTGTGTTCATGTTGTTTGGAACCCTGTCCTATATAAACCTGTACCATAGACCGTAGGAAGCCAGACTTGGCTTCGTTTGCAATCTAGCAACCTTGCCTCCGTACTTTGGTGTGACCTCGCCTTATCCCTCTCTTCTTGTACATCCCCTACCTCAGTCCCTAATCAGGACACTTCGAAGTCTTTGCAGTTGAACTATATCAACGCGTTACACCTGTTATACTCTGTGCACTAGCAAGATCAAGTGTAGAGAAGTGTTAGACACTTCGGACGAGGAGTCCTACATTACAGAGTAGTGCTGCACCTTGTGCCACACTTTACCACTCGTATTTCATAGCAATAAGACAACAGAGGTCTTCGCTTGATACCTGTGTGATTCAGAACCTTTAGAATCCACGCCCCTGCTAGGGCGTAACATAAGCCAAGTCTACAACTTCCAACACACCAAGACACTACTGCCACACAGCAGAGTGGGCGACGATCCAAGAGGACGCATCAGCCAACAACCAGACACTCCATAGAACCCAGAAACGACGGCATAGCCGGGCGACGGATCCTCCTTGACACAAGAGGCCGCTTCAGCCATCCCCTTACACAAACCAGCACCCAAGACAGACCACAATCGTGGCTAGCATCAGTGTCACCTTTGAATCAGACAACGATTGGACCCCAGTCACAACCAGAACACAAGACGACCTCCCACACCACGTTAAAAGCAGTCAACTAGGAAAAGGAGCTCGCTGGGCCACAACATCAGGCAGACCACCTTGTTACAAGTGCCTCATCAAAGGCGAACTCAGACCAGTGGAATTCATCAACAACAACTGGTACATCCTCCGATACTTTCAGAATACATACCACACCAGAGCCATAAACATCACACCACACAGATTTGCTGAAGGACTAGGCTGGTGGAACGAAGAAGACGAACAGAACCCAGAAACACCCACACAACAATCATCCTCAGCACCAAGAAACACTAGGGGAACATACGGACTACAACAAGACTCATCAGAAGAAGAACCCAGCTCAGACGAAGCGGAATCACACTCAGAACTATCCCACTCCTCAGGACACCGCCTAGACATCACAGTACCCACACAAACTTCGTCACAAGCCAGCCCCACTATCCCTATCTGGATAGAACCATCCCCAGCGGAAGAAGGATTCCCAGCCCCACTACCACCAATCAGATTGCCCTCCCCAGTCGAACCACCCCAGATCCCCATCACACCACAGCCAACACTTATCATGTCAGCCATAAACGCCACAGGCACTGGCACAGGTACCGGCTCAAGCACCGGAACAGGAGGAACACCAACAACGAGCTCAGGAGGACTCAAAGGAGCACCCCCTACTCCGTTCACCGGAGATAGAACAGAGAGTGGTCAGTTCAAAAGAGAACTACTACGGTACATCAAGTTAAATAGCGAGAATGAACTCATCAAAGAACCTTATGCACGGGTACTATTCGCCCTTACAATGTTCAAAGGACCCGGTGTACAGCTGTGGGTCAACCAAACCGAAGATGACATGGAAGCGGCACTAGCAGACCCCACCAAAGCCCTCACCAAAAACAGCAAAGATCTTTGGGATGGTTTTCTCGACACCTTTGACAGAGACTGGACCGACACTCTAAACAAAGAAAGAGCCTATCAGAAGCTCATCAGTTTAACGATGCAGGGCGGAGCATTGGACAGTTACATCCTCGACTTCGAACACCTTGCAGGAATAGCAGGATGGGCAAGAGATGCCCCTGGAACGGTGGAATTCTTCAAAAGAGGACTACCCACAGGACTGTATCGCGCTTGCCTTATGTGAACCACCATCCCAAACACCATGGACGAGTGGCAAACCGCTGCCAGAGCAGAACACCAACGCTGGAAGCTACTAAAAGCCAGACCAGGAAATAGAAACCCAGGGCCAACCCAGAATGTCCACCAAGGACGACCAAAGCGAGACCCAAATGCGATGGATGTAGATGCCACCACCTCCACCCCCTTTAAGAAGCTTACTGAAGAAGAAAAGAAAGCCCTCATGAAAGAAGGACGCTGCTTCAAATGCAGACAACAAGGACACATGGCTAGAAACTGTCAACGACAAAACACCACCAACCAAACCAAAGCCAGAGCCACAGACACCCAAGAAGCGGACACTGCACCCCCATACACCCCAGAAGCAAGCACCTCATCAGTGGCTGCTACCACAACCGAAGATAAAGTCCGACAAGCCCATGCACTCGTCCAAGGCATGACTGAGGATGAAAAGAGACGCTACTATGCCTTAGATCAGGATTTTTGCGATGCCGACCTGTGAGAGCTGACAGGGAGGCCAATTCAATGTATAGTGTTCGCGATAGTGCTATGACAATCAAAGTCCTCATTCGCCTTTACTACAAAGAAGCTCGCATAAATGTGCTGCTGGACAGCGGTGCAACAGACAACCTAATCGACCAAAACCTAATCCAAAAACTTGGACTAGGAACCACTCCTCTGAAACCACCCAGATTGGTCCGGAATGTAGATGGATCACTAAACAAAGATGGCACCATGACAGAAACATGCCAGCTATGGATAAAAAGAGGAGAAGAAGAAACTCCTTTCCAGTTTTTTGTAACCAGCCTAGGGGAAGACAGAATGATCTTCGGATACCCCTGGTTCGAACACGAAAACCCAGACATAGACTGGAAGAAACAAGAGCTGAAAGGAGAAGCTGTTACCATCCTGACAGGAGGGTACCGCTTCCGAAGAAAGCGACACCAAGAAGCAAAAGCGGCAGCAACCAAAACAACCTTTGACCCAGTAAAAGAAACTGCGATCCCAGAAGAATACCAGTGCCACAACAAAGTATTCTCAGACAAAGAAGCACAGCGCTTTCCCCCAGAAAGAGAAGAAGACCATCCCATCACATTGCGACCAGATGCACCCAACAAGATCAACTGCAAAATCTACCCCTTGACTCCAGAAGAGGACAAGGAGTTGAAGGCATATCTCGACGAAAACATAGCAAAAGGATACATCTATGAAGGAAGCTCCCCCTACGCTTCCTCCTTCTTCTTCAGAAAGAAAACAGATGGAGGGTTGCGCCCTATCCTGGACTACAGACCCCTAAACACCTGGACAATAAAAGACACTTACCCACTACCTCTCATCTCCGACATCCTGACCAACTTAAATGGGAAAACACTGTTCTCAAAGTTCGATGTCCGGTGGGGGTACCATAACGTCCGCATAAAAGAGGAAGACCAGTGGAAGGCAGCCTTCAAGACACCAAGGGGGCTGTTCATCCCTCGAGTCATGACCTTCGGTCTCACAAATGCACCAGCTACCTTTGCAAGAACCATGAGCAGAATACTTCGACCACTTATGGACAAATACCCAAGAGAGCTATTTGTGTACATGGACGATGTCCTAATAGCCACAGAAGAAGACACAGAACGCCACAGACAAATTGTACACGAATTCTTGGAAATCTGTGAAAGGGAATCTTATTTCCTTAAAGCGTCGAAATGCGTGTTCGAACAAAGAAAGATCCACTACCTAGGCATTGTCATCGATGGATCTCAAATCAAAATCGACCCAAAGAAGGTAGAAGGACTAAAAGACTGGCCAAGGGACATCAAGTCAGTCAAACAAGCAAGAAGCGTGTTGGGAACACTAAGTTATCAATGACCCTTCATCCCCAACTTCGCTCACTTAGCAAGACCCATCACGGACACAATAAAGACGTCAGAAGGACCCTTCAGATGGACAAAGGAGGCAGCAGAAGCCTTAGAAGCTCTCATCACGCTTGTGTGCAAAGACCCCATCTTATGCCAACCAGATATGGACAAACCTTTCGAACTAGAAGTAGATGCCTCCGCTTTCGCCACAGGGGCAATCTTAACACAAAGAGACAGCCGAAACAAACCACAAGCTGTGGGATACTTCTCCAAATCATTTTCCGAAGCAGAGCGCAACTATGACATCCATGACAGGGAACTCCTGGCAGTAATCAGAGGACTGGAACACTGGAGACACCTTCTTTTAGGATCCCCCCATGAAATCACAGTGTTTACAGACCACAAAAACCTAGAGTATTATCGCCACCCTCGACAAATCAATAGGAGAGTGGCGCGCTACATCCCCAGACTTGCAGATTATCACATCAAACTTCACCACAAACCCGGACCCCAAAACCATGCTGATGCCCTATCAAGACGCCCTGACCATGACACCGGAGCAGGAGATAACACTGATGTAGTGGTCCTGACCCCAACCATCTTCGCAAACTCCGCTCTCTCCATAAGGATAGATGACCGGGTCATGGCACACCAATTAGACCACCAAGACACCCTGGACGAGTGGGCCGCCCCCTTCCACCTCGTAAAACAAGGCAAACACTGGTGGAGAGGGGACAAACTGGTGGTTGTGGACAACACACTGCTAAAGAGGGGGGTAATTTCCCTGTTTCACGATACAAAAACAGCTGGACACCCCGGAATAACAAAGACCTTGTGGTTAGTGTCACAAGACTTTTGGTGGCCAAACATGAAAGACGACATATCCGCATATGTAAAGGGCTGTGCCACATGCCAATCAAACAAGAACTTCCCTGGGAACCCGAAACCACCGATATTCCCCATCAAGACTAACCCAGAAGCACTCCCTTTTGAAACCATCGCTCTAGACTTTATCACAAAGTTACCCCAATCAGAAGACAATGACACAATTCTCACCATCACGGATCATGACTGTTCCAAAGCAGCCTTCTTTATCCCGTGCAGTGAAACAATAGACGCAGAAGGAGTGGCAAAACTCTATGCCAAAACTGTCCTGCCACACTATGGACTACCAAGAAGGGTCATCTCCGACAGAGACCCCAGATTCACAGCGAAGTTCATCAAAGAACTGTGTAGAGTGCTTGACATAGAACAAAACATCAGCACAGCATACCACCCACAAACAGATGGACAATCAGAGAGAACAAACCAGTGGTTAGAACAGTACCTCCGAATGTTCATAAACCATCAACAAGACAATTGGACGGAGCTACTACCACTGGCACAGTACACCCACAACTCCTGGCCAAGCGCAACCACTAAAAAGGCACCCTACAAATTAATCCTTGGGTACATCCCAAGAGTACACCAACCAGAAAGAACAACCACAGTACCAGGAACACAAGAGAGATTGGAGCGAATCCAGGAAGCCAAAAGGACCGCCCAAGCAGCAATTACCCATGCACAGTCACTCTACAAAGGATCCTCTCGCTTTGAACAACACACAGAAGGAGATAGCGTGTGGCTGGATGCCAGGAACTTGAAAACAACGCACCCTAGTTTCAAGTTAGCCCCAAAAAGATACGGACCCTTCAGGGTCACAAAGAAGATCTCCGCCACCACATATGCCCTGAAACTTCCCCATCAGTGGCGGATCCACCCAGTATTCCATGCGTCACTCCTGATGCCATACAAAGAAACCTCCATACATGGAAAGAACTTTACGGAACCACCCCCAGATCTAGTAGATGGAGAACAGGAGTGGGAAGTCGAGAAAATACTAGAAACAAGACGCCACAGGAACCAGTTACAGTTCCTAATCA
The DNA here is from genome assembly GCA_025766275.1 of Lactarius indigo. Taxonomy (NCBI): domain Eukaryota; kingdom Fungi; phylum Basidiomycota; class Agaricomycetes; order Russulales; family Russulaceae; genus Lactarius; species Lactarius indigo. The sequence continues at coordinate 138,482 of JAFKAC010000118.1, read as the reverse complement.
AGTGGAAGGGATACTCCGATGCACACAACAGTTGGGAACCAGAAAAGAACCTCAACGCCCCAGAACTTATTCAGGAACACTTTGAAAGCAACCCCAGAAGCGAAGGAGCAAAGCAATGGTTAAAACGAAAGGAAGTAACAGTACGAACAGCAACCACCTTCCCCACTAGCTTCCTCACCATGCCCTCTCGCTCCTCCTCTGTAGAACGTCTTGTTGCTCGTGCCATGGAAAGAGGCTCCTTTGATGAAACGCCCTCTGTCACACCTTCCTCTGGCTATTCCCCCTTCCCAGCACGACCCCCTTCCTTGCCTTCACTCATCCAGGAACCACAACCCATCGATCCCACCATGCCCAGCGTCATAGAAACAGAAGGAGGAGGAATAGCCCTTCGCGTTCCCCCTCCTGGACACACAGCTCCCCCTACTCCCGAGATACACCGACCTACCACCTCCCCCCCTGATCCTAGAGTGACCATGGCTCGTCTCAGTGAAATAATCAACGACCCAATCATGGACGCACTCCCCATTAACTATGAAAGGATGCACATCGCTGCTGAAGAAGACGACGACCCTGGTTACCCCTTCTTCTTGAATGACCCCTGGAGCAGCCGCTATGTCCACTTCCTCATCCCTGACGACGCTGACCCAACCTCATACATCCGAAAGGATGCCAAATGGATCAAGATCAGCGAAAATAAAGAAGATGTCATCGGCACCATGGGCAAAAACCTTCCCCACTATGGCCTCCCCCTTTTCCTCCTTCCCAGAAACGACGACCCCCACAACCCAGCTCCCCCCATCACCCCAGCTCAGATGCAGAACTTGGACGAAGCTTCCCCCACAGCCAGACAAGTCGATGAAGTCCTAGAAGACCTGAAAGATGACCGCCTCACAGCAGAAATCTCCAGGACTCGCCGACTCTTACGAAACCAGAAGGCCCTCCGAAAGGAGATTGAAGGCCTGTACAAGACGATGGAGCCCCTCAAAAGGCACCTCCTCAACATGGACATGCAACTAACCAGCACCCGAAGAAGGCTGCAAGAACACAAGGCCTATGTCCGGATTGCAGACCGATGGCTCATACTACACCCCTCTCCTCCGGAAGAAGAAACTCACCCCTTTGAAGTCCACCCCATTCCTGCCCCTGCTCCACCTCGCTACCACTCCATGCCACGACTCCACGACGAACCAGAAGGACCTAGCCCCTCTGCAGAAAGGAAGAAGAGACGCAAGCGCAGAGCCAACAAGAAGGAGACTGGCACCATTCGACTTTGTTACAGGTGCCAGTCTGAAGACCACCTCTCCTTCGCCTGCCCTCAAAAACAGAAGTTCTGCTGGAGGTGTTCTAGCACTGACCACTTCCCCTATCAGTGCCTCTGGCCAGCCCCAGAAGAACGTACTCAGTGGTGTGGCAAGTGTTTTACCAGCAACAGCCACGAAGAAATCAAGTGCCCCAAGTATGAAAATTGTCGCAAGTGTGGGGCCCATGGTCCCTTCAACTTCCTTCGCCAACATCGCTGCCCCCTCCCTTGCGAAGGCACCCCCTCCAATGACATAGACAACGATGTCTATGACCTGATGGACTTCGAAGCACTCTAGGGAGAGTTGACTTAGAGAAGGGCTCATGTTATGATCCGATGCTTCGGACCTAAGCCACAGTATGTCTCCACCCTGCCTTCCCCCTTCTGTACCATACCTTGTTACCAAAGGAGCTACTGTTACTAGTGGCGCGGTTACTTTGATCCGAACTTCTGTTTGCTCCGTTTAGTCACTTTGATATTGTGTGGACTTGTGTTCATGTTGTTTGGAACCCTGTCCTATATAAACCTGTACCATAGACCGTAGGAAGCCAGACTTGGCTTCGTTTGCAATCTAGCAACCTTGCCTCCGTACTTTGGTGTGACCTCGCCTTATCCCTCTCTTCTTGTACATCCCCTACCTCAGTCCCTAATCAGGACACTTCGAAGTCTTTGCAGTTGAACTATATCAACGCGTTACACCTGTTATACTCTGTGCACTAGCAAGATCAAGTGTAGAGAAGTGTTAGACACTTCGGACGAGGAGTCCTACATTACAGAGTAGTGCTGCACCTTGTGCCACACTTTACCACTCGTATTTCATAGCAATAAGACAACAGAGGTCTTCGCTTGATACCTGTGTGATTCAGAACCTTTAGAATCCACGCCCCTGCTAGGGCGTAACACCTTGGTGGATACAAGCGGAGGCACGCTTAACCCGAGGCTAAGACAGATAGGAGGCGAGTCGGGTGGTGGATTGAAGAAGACCAAGATGGGGACTCTTGGTCTTCTGAGTCGACTACTTATACAGATACACGCGGGCTTTAAAGCGCCGCTAGAATAGTACGTAACCAATGGTGTAACTAGCTCGAACCCTAGTACAACCATCCTAGGAATGAGTCATACATGAGTCACAATCACATGCGAACTACTATGCTGACTGATATGATGTAAGAGTCCATGACTAATGCTGATACCGGACCGTAGTCATAACTGGTCATGAGTCGTGTGTAATGAGTCATCAAGTCCGTACCGTAACAAAAGGGTTCGCACCTCCAACTATCTGCATGTGACTGGCATTTCTCTCTACACCATCGGGTCTGGTGATGGGGAAGTGAACATAATGGGGCTGTCAATTTGCCCTGAACCCTTCAGGCGCAAGGACCTGCGCAGGGTTGTCGTTGTGTGTGATGGGGGTATGAAGTGCGACGCCGGGCAGTCACACACATCCTTGAGACATGGCGGTTCCATCAGTGTGAATGAGCCATGGGGTGATTTGGGGATTAGTAGGGTGGCTGTGTGTTCGAAGGAGGGGGTGTCTGACTGGGTAGTAATCTCCATCCTCAGCGTGAGCTTTGTCGTCAGGGAGCACTGCCTGTGCTGCCGCAACTCGCTCAATCTCCTCTGCGCTAAGTGCAACTGTTTGTCAGCCCACTCCTTCGCCACTCTCCGCCAATCCTCTGCTGCTTCTAACTCCTGTTGGGTCTTTGAGGGGATGTTCGGCAGGGAGAATTCCCCTTGTGCCGATGAGGTCGTCACCTGGGGGGATGACCATGATGGGTTCCCAATTGCTGTCGCTGTCTCTGAAGATGTGAGCAACGGCATGCTGCTGCTCGTCGTCGGGCTGGTGAGTTGGGTCGGGGAACCTCTGTAGGACACCAGCCCATTCTTGAGTGGTGATATGCCTGGTTTGCAGGTCTGCAGGTGTGTATGGAGTGAGCTGGACCTCTGGAACCACAGTTTCTTCACCGTCTTGGAGGATGTTGGCAGCGTCTTGTGTGACTTGGTCGAGGAGGATCACTGTGGTGACATGTCTGAGGGGAGAAGTGGGCATAGAGGTACATAGAGGTATGAGAGGAGTGGATGTGAATGGGATTGGGGGGATACTCTCCCTGATCATCCATGAGCCCACTTTTAAGGCGTCAAGTGGCAGTCTGGCCCGCTTGGCTTTTTACTGCTTCTGGGGTGAATACATCGTCCTTGTCGACCCACTGATTCTCCGAGTCTGAATACCCCTTCCATTTGATGTGGTATTGGAGCTTTTTGCAACAGCCGTAATGCCGAGAGTCCAGAATGGCCTCAACTTTGTACTCTTCCTCCCCTTCCATGAGATCTGGGGGTGGTCATGTGAAATTTTCACTGTGGAAGGTTGTACTTTTGTAAGGCGTGAGAAGATCGATGTGAAACACTGGATGGATGCTCCACTGCATGGGAAGTTTGAGGCGATAGTTGTAAGGGGACATCACCTGGATGACTTTAAATGGTCCGTGGCATCATGCTGCTAGTTTTGCTGTTGGCTGATTGGTTCAGAGATATTTCCCCTCTAGCCATACCCAGTCCCCAACCTTGTAGCATGGGGTATCTTTGTGCTTGATCCAGCTGTCCTGAGCCTTTTTGATAAGGTCTTGTGCCATCTGTCGTGCTTCCTTCAACTGTGTCAATCAAGTGATCACATTTGGAATGGGAGATGGCTTATCCGTCCAATCAGAAGTAGGGTTGTATCCCATGAGAAGCATAAATGGGGATTGCTTCGTATGCTTGTGGGGCCAATTGTTGTGAGCGAACTCTGCAATTGGAAAATAGGCCGCCCAGTTATCTTGACGCTCGTTGGCCCAGAAACGCAGATATTTCTCCAGCCATTGATTGGTTTGTTCTGACTGTCCGTCCATTTGTGGGTGATACACTGTGGAGACATTTTGTTTGATGCCTAGGATTCAACAGACTTCTCTTGTGAACTTAGAGGTAAAACGGGGGTCACGGTCGCTGATGACCTTGCGCAGTAATCTGAATCACTTGAACACATGATTGATGTACAGGATTGCCATTTCCTCGGCCGTGATCTCCTCGTTACATGGGACGAATATTGACGCTTTGCTGCAGTCGTGATCTGTAACGGTGAGGACACTGTCATACAATTGTGAGGTAGGTAGCTTGGTGATAAAATCCAGTGTGATTGTGTGGAACGGAGGGGCATCTGCTATTGCTGTGATGGGGTGTAGCGGTGCACGCGTTGGTCTAGTATTGACTTTGTTCTGCTGGCAGTCTGCACAACCGGTGACATATTCATAAACATCTCGTCTGAGGCTTGGCCACCAATAATGTTGTTCCACAATCCATTGTGTCCAGCTTATGCCTGGGTGTCCATGAATAGGAGGGTTGTGATGGTTGTGGATGATCATCTGGTGTGCAGTCATAGGTCCTGTGATTACCAACCGTCCATCCTTGTACCATTCTCCCTCTATTTTCTTCAGCCAGTGGGCATCTACCCATGCTTTGACGATTGTTGGATCTTGTCTTCGCCTCGGTGTTTGCAGCATAGGGTGTATTTCCATTGCGCGCGCTGTGTTGGTTACCCATACAAACACTTTGGGGGGTAGAACGACTACACCTTGGTTATCCTCCTCTCCTTGGTTATAGTCTGGTCGTCGTGACAGCGTGTCCACCCTGCCGTTGTTTTTTCCCTTGATAGGTGGATCTTGAAGTCATATTCCATTAGTTCCAGCACTTCACGGGCTACTTGCCTACTAATCTTTTGTGGTGTCTTCCAGTATTGGAGGTTGAGGTGGTCCGAAAATATTTTGATCTTGTGTGGGGATCCTGCAAGTAGAGGTCTCCAGTGGCGGAGAGCTTTTACAATGGCCAGAAGTTCTAGATCATAGATGTCGTAGTTGCACTCTGCCTCATTAAGCATAGCTGAATAGTATCCTATGGGGTGCTTGCGCCCGTCACTTTTCTTTTGTAGGAGCACCACACCTACTGCATATCCCGACGCATCAACTTCTAGCTCAAATTGGTCTTGTAGGTTGGGGTGTGCCAGCACTGGTTCTTCCATGACAAGTTGTTTGAGTGTTTTGAATGCGCGGTCCTCTTCCTCGGTCCATTTCCAGTCTGCGTCCTTTCTTGTGAGGCGGTTTAGTGGTCGTGCGTGGGTTGTGAAACCTCAGATGAATAGACAGTAAAAGTTACAAAAGCCAAGGAAAGATTGTACATCCCTGACTTTTACTGGTGTCGGCCAGTCTTTGATACCACAAACTTTTACTGGGTCCATATGTGTTACCCCCTTTTCAAGGATTACCCCCAGGTAATCCATCCAAGGTTGGTGAAAGATGCACTTTTCAAGCTTGAAGTACAAGTCATGGTCCTGGGCCACACAAAGGACATCAGTAACTGCCGCAATATGATCGGCCGAAGTGTGACCCTCGTGTGTGGCGATGCCGATGTCATCCATGTAGACCCGTATAATGGTCCCCTTTAATTCGTGCTTGGTGATGATGTCACGGTAGATGTGGTTCATCATTGTCTGGAATGTGGCGGGTGAGTTGGTGAGACTGAAGAACATGACTGTTGGTTCAAAGAGTCCAAATTTCATTTTGAATGCCGCTTTTTCTTGGTTGCTGTCACGTATGCGAACGTTATTATATCCCCAGCGGATGTCAAGCTTGGTATATATATGAGTGTTGCTGAGGTTGTAGATGAGGTCCTGAATGAGGGGGAGTGGGTATTGGTTTCGTATGGTATGGGAGTTGAGGACACAGTAATCCTGAATGGGTCGTAGCTTTCCGTCCTTCTTTTTCACGAAGAAGAATGAAGATGCGTATGGGGAGATGGAGGGACGCAGATATCCCTGACATAGTTTTTCATCTAGGAATTCCTTTAACTTTCCCTCTTCCTCTTGGGTAAGCAGGTATATTTTGCAGTCAATGGCCGAAGGGGTGCCTGGCTTGAGGTCAATGGTGTGATCCCACAGTCTTGCAGGGGGAAACCATTGGGATGCTTCTTCACTGAAAAGTGTTTTGAAGGCTTGGTATACCTCTGGCAGCTCAACAGGTTTCTCCTCCCCTTTGGCTTGAATAGCCAATTCTGTGGATGTGGTTGCACGCAGGTGTGCCTCCTCTTCATCTAGTTTGCAGGTTATGTCCTCCTTTTCCTTGTCAGTGAGGGTTGTGGCTATGACTGTGTGGTGAGATCGACTGTCCTGTGTAACGCCGTCACGACGTTAGCTCGACTTGAGCTTGGAAAGGGGCGACTCTGCAACTTAGCTGATCACGTCTCACGACGTATGGCTCGAAGGCGGATCCTAGATGTTCGCAGACACTAGGATTTTGATAACACTCTGGGAATAGAGGCACGACAGAACGGAGTAGAAGAAAGGAGAAGAGAAGAGAAGTGACGATTGAAGAAGACCAAGATGGCGAACCTTGGTCTTCTACAGCTATCTTAAATACAAAAAGAGCAGGCTTTCAAGCGCTGCTATGAGTCACTGTAATGTAGCGTCCAATGTATCGCGTAAGTACCGCAATCCTAATACTACTACTACTTGTACTAGGATCGAGTCATTCGTAAACTCCTAACTCCTTCGTAAACCCCGAGTCCGTGACTAATCTACCTTACCGCCGTAGTCACAACCGGTACAGTAAGGGTCCGTAGACGAGAAACGTAACATCACCCTCTTCGTAGCGTGAGACTCCAGACTCACTGGAAGTCCCGCGCGGTCCACTCACGCTGCTCCTCTTCAATGCGTCGGAATACGTCCGCCCGCTCGAGACGGTACACACAGTCCATTTTGTCTTCTCGAGCGACGAGCACCATCCCACGAAGTTGACGGATACGCGCCTGTAGGCGCGACTCCTCGTGGGCTGCGGCGCGATACCGCGTCACTTCCGCAACCAGGGACTCATCCCCTATGCGGTTGAGCGCGCGGTCCGTAAGTTTGTCGGCGGCGAGGATCACGAGATCCTCGTGGGCGATGAAGGCGCGGTTCGCAGCCGAGAGACGGGGGGTGGCGTAAAGGGGTTTGCCGTAGAGATAAGGGGATCCCGGGATTATTCCCAGGACAAAAGGGTTCGCACCTCCGACAATCTGCACATGACTGGCCTGCAACTCTACTCCGTCCGGCCCGGTGATGGGGAAGTGAATGTAATGGGGCTGTCGATTCGCCCGGAACCCTTCAGGCGCAAGGACCTGCGCCGGGTCGTCGTCTCGCGTAATGGGGGTGTGTAATGCGACGCCGGGCAGTCGCACACGTCCTCGAGACATGGGGGTTCCGTCGGTGTGCAAGAGCCACGGGGTGATTCCGGGATCAGCAGAGTCGCGGTTCGTTCGAAGGAGGGGATGGCTGACCGGGTAGTAATCTCCGTCGTCATGGTCAGCTTGGTCCGGCATCGCTGCCTGCGCTGCCGCAACTCGCTCAATCTCTCCTGCGCTAACCTCAACTGTTCTCTGGCCCAATCCTGAGCCGTCTTCCGCCAAGCCTCCTCCACTTCCATCTCCTCCCGGTCCTTCGTTAGGTCGATCGGTCGGGAAAACTCCCCTAATACCGATAAGAGTGTCGTCTGGGGGGATGATCGCGATAGGTTCGCGGGCCCCGCTGTCGTCTCGGAAGATGTGAGCGACGGCATGCTGCTCGTCGTCGGGCTGGCGCGTGGGGTCTGGGAACCTCTGTAGGATGCCAGCCCATTCTTGAGCGGTGATATGCCCCGTTCGCATGTTTGCAGGTGTGTACGGAGTGAGCTGGACCGTTGGAACCACGGTTTCTTCGTCGTCTTGGATGAGGGCGGTGGCGTCTTGCGCGACTTGGTCGAGGAGGATCGCCGTGGTGACATGTCTGAGAGGAGAAGTGGGCATAGACGTAGAAGTGGATCGTAGGTAGGAGTGATACTCTCCCTGACTCTCCATGGTCTCGCTTTTAAGCCCTCGTGCGGCTGTTCGGGCCGTTTGATACGCCTCAATCGCTTCCGGGGCAAAGACATCATCCTTATCGACCCACTGGTTCTCCGAGTCAGGATACCCCTTCCATTTGATGAGATATTGAAGTTTCTTGCGGCGGCCGAAATGCCGTGAGTCCAGAACGGCCTCGACTTCATATTCTTCTTCCCCGTCCACAAGATCCGGTGGCGGTCTAGGGAAGTTTTCACCATGCATGGCCGTGTTTTTGTACGGCGTGAGAAGATCTATGTGAAACACCGGGTGGATACTCCACTGTGTGGGAAGTTCGAGGCGGTAGTTGTATGGGGACATCACCTGGACTATCTTAAAGGGGCCGTGGCGTCGCGCCGCAAGTTTTGTCGTTGGTTGGTTGGTTCGGAGATGCTTCCCTTCTAGCCATACTTGGTCACCGACTTGATATTTCGGGGTATTCCGGTGTTTCACCCAGCTATCTTGGGCCTTTTTGATAAGGGCCTGGGCCAGCTGCCGTGCCTCCTTGAGTTGCGTGAGTCTGGTGATAACATGCGGAATAGGGGATGGCTTATCAGTCCAATCTGCTGTCGGGTCATAGCCCATAAGCAGCATAAAAGGAGATTGCTTCGTGTGCTCGTGGGGCCAGTTGTTGTGAGCGAATTCTGCTATCGGGAGGTATGCCGCCCAGTTATCTTGACGCTCGTTGGCCCAGAACCGCAGATACTGCTCTAGCCATTGATTGGTCCGCTCTGACTGTCCGTCTGTTCGTGGGTGATACGCCGTGGAGACATTCTGTTTGATGCCCAGGATTCGACAGACTTCCTTGGTGAATTTTGACGTAAACCGCGGGTCGCGGTCGCTGATAATTTTGCGCGGTAATCCGAATCGTCTGAACACATGAAGGACATACAGGGTAGCCGTTTCTTCCGCTGTGATCTCTTCGTTGCACGGGATGAATATCGATGCCTTGCTGCAGTCGTGATCTGTTACGGTGAGGATGCTGTCATAGGATTGGGACGTAGGTAATTTAGTAATAAAGTCCAACGCGATGGTGTGGAAAGGGGGTGCGTCCGTTATCGCGGTGATGGGGTGCAATGGCGCGTGCGTTGGTCTTGTGTTAACTTTGTTTCGTTGGCAGTCGGCGCACCCGGTAACGTATTCATACACGTCCCGACGAAGCTTCGGCCACCAGTAGTGTCGCTCCACTATCCGCTGGGTCCTACTGATGCCCGGGTGCCCATGGACGGGAAGGTCGTGATGGTCGTGTATTATTGCCCTGTACGCGGACATGGGTCCGGTAACCACCAGCCGTCCGTCCTTATACCATTCTCCGTCTATCTCCTTCAGTTGGTGGGCGTCGACCCATGCCTGGATGCTTTTTGGGTCTTGCCGTCGTCTCGGCGTTTGCAGCAGCGGGTGCATTTCCAGGGTGCGGGCGGTGTTAGCGGCTCGTACAAATACTTCGGGAGGTAGGACTACCACACCTTCGTTGTCTCCCTCCCCCTGGTCGTAATCTGGTCGTCTTGACAGGGCGTCCGCTCTTCCATTGTTCTTTCCCTTGATGTGATGGATCTCGAAATCATATTCCATTAGTTCCAGTACCTCTCGAGCAACCCGTCGGCTGATCTTCTGCGGGGTTTTCCAATACTGTAGGTTGAGGTGGTCCGAATAGATCTTGATTTTGTGTGGGGATCCGGCTAGCAGGGGTCTCCAATGTCTGAGCGCCTTGACGATGGCTAAGAGTTCCAGGTCGTAGATGTCGTAGTTGCGTTCGGCTTCATTCAGCGTGGCTGAGTAGTATCCTATCGGGTGCTTGCGACCGTCACTTTTCTTTTGTAGAAGTACAGCACCTACTGCGAATCCTGATGCGTCGACCTCCAGTTCGAATTGATCTTGTAGATTGGGATGTGCTAATACCGGTTCTTCGGTGACGAGGCGTTTTAGGGTTTTGAACGCGCGTTCTTCGTCTTCTGTCCACTTCCATTCTGCGTCCTTTCTCGTGAGTCGGTTTAAAGGGCGTGCGTGGGTAGCGAAACCGCGGATGAAGAGTCGGTAAAAGTTACAAAAACCCAAAAATGATCGTACGTCCCTGACTTTGGTCGGAGTTGGCCAGTCCTTGATACCGCGAACTTTTACCGGGTCCATACGTGTTACCCCCCTCTCAAGGATTACCCCCAGGTAATCCATCCGCGGTTGGTGGAATAAGCATTTCTCGAGTTTGAAGTAGAGGTCGTGGTCTTGGGCGACGCGGAGAACGTCCGTTACTGCAGCAACATGGTCAGCCATCGTGGAACCTTCCCGCGTGGCGATTCCAATATCGTCCATGTAAACGCGGATAACCGTCCCTTTTTGTTCATGCTTGGCAATGGTGTCGCGGTAGATGTGGTTCATCATAGTTTGAAAGGTGGCCGGCGAGTTTGTGAGACCAAAGAACATGACCGTCGGCTCAAAGAGTCCAAACTTGGTTTTGAAAGCCGCCTTTTCTTGATCCCCGTCCCGTATGCGGACGTTGTTATACCCCCAGCGGATGTCAAGCTTCGTGTAGATGTGGGCGTTGCTGAGGTCATAAATGAGGTCCTGGATGAGGGGAAGCGGGTACTGATTGCGTATAGTGTGCGAATTGATGACCCGATAATCCTGTACCGGACGTAGCTTTCCGTCTTTCTTTTTAACGAAGAAGAATGAAGACGCGTACGGGGAGATAGAGGGTCGCAGGTACCCTTGCTGGAGTTTCTCGTCCAGGAATTCTTTGAGCTTTCCTTCCTCTTCCTGCGTTAATGGGTATATCTTGCAGTCGATTGCGGAAGGGGTGCCCGGTTTGAAATCTATGGCATGGTCCCAGGGCCTGGCTGGGGGGAAGCGTTGGGATGCTTCCTCACTGAAGAGCTTTTCGAAGGCCTTGTATGCTGTCGGCAGCTCCACGGGGTCTTCTTCCTTTTTTGCACGGATTGCCAGCTCCGTGGACGTAGTTGCTCGCAAGTACGTATCTTCTTCATCCATATCAAGGACGATGGCTTCCTTTTCGTCGTCAGTGAGCGCAGCCGCGATGACAGTATGACGACTCGGACTGTCCTGCGTGCTGATCACGACTGGCATGACCTCCTCATGTATTACGGCGTCTCGCCAATTAATGGTGGGTTCGTAGGTGGCTAACCAAGGATAACCCAATACGATGTCCTCACCGCCGAGGTCGGTTATGAGGAAACGCATGGTTCTATGGTATCCCTTAGCGTATACGTCAAGATCGGTAAAGTGGGTGATAGACCCAGCTTTATTTTCCGTATTATCTATGTTCCAAATTTTGCGTGGTTGTGGCAGAGGTTGTAGTCCGATACCCAATTTCTTGATAAAGTTTGGGTGGATAAAGTTGTCGGTTGCTCCCGAGTCAACTAGTGCTTTGATATCGGCCATTCGGTAATTCGTGCGAATCGAGACTGGAATTCGAAGAGAACGAAAGCGCGTCATGATTACAGAATTACAATTTAAAGCCCTCACCCAGGCCGACGGGTTCAGGCGCTCCGAAAACCCTCTTTCCCCCATAAGTCCTGCAATATCAAATCCTTTACTTCGTCAGGGGCGTTGGCTACCCCCGTGAGCCATTCCTTGGCCCGTTCCTCCGCTGTTTTGCTGGTTGAGGCAGCTTGTATCTGGGCAGGCGGCGCTTCCTGCGCGTAGTAATCAGTTTCTGTCATTCGGACGGTGGATGGTCCGGATTCTTGTGGTCGCCATTGTCGCGGCTGTCGTGGATGGGGGCAGTTTCGTGAGAGGTGTCCTGGCGCATTACAGTTGTAACACAGGACTGTCCTTAGATCCCGTCGTATCCCCCCTCTTCCGCGTCCTCTAACCCCGGGGCCCCCTCTCGGCGGGAATGGGGGCAGACTGGTGTATGGTGGTTTACCGTAATCGATCTCTTCAGATCCAGCCAATCTTGCCCTGGTTCGATCGGCAGATGTGTCCATCGCCCAGGGGTTAGCGAGGTTTTGCGGGACGCTCCAGTTGGCGTTGCCCGTCTTCTTTGGCTTGTTATCCTTGTATTCATCCACTCTGGCTCTGATATGGATATAGTTGCGTTGTCGTCGGAGCGTTGCCCGCTTCCATTCGTCGAAGGTTTCGGGCTCGTCCAGGTCGTAGGTCTTTTCGTACAATTTCTTGGGGAGCCCTTTCGTGAACAAGTCTATGGTCTGGGGGTCATTGAGGCGGTATCCTGCCTTCCTGGCCGCTTCTTCAAATTCGTTGACGTATTTGTCGATATCCCCGTCGGTCATTTTGAGGCCTTTCCTCAGCAGGGCTTGAGCCTGTTCTCGTTCAAGGGTATTGACGAACCTTTGGTTAAACCCCTCTGCTACCGCATTCCATAGATCTCTCGTATGTTGATCTATCCCTCGTTGTATTTGTCGATTAAGCCATTTGAGATACGAGAGTACCCATTCGCTGACGGATACCCCCTTGATATAGGACAGGAAGAGTAGGCATCGTCGATAATCGTTGCGCATGACGGGGGTGTCGAGGTTCATCCCCCAGTATACGTGCCATTGCGTGAGGAATGAGTCCACTTTAGCACGGTCTCCGTCGAAAATTGTGGGAGGTTCACCGGTTAGTTTCTCATGTCCATGTCCTCCCCCTCCTGCGCCCCCGCCGCCACCCCCACCTCCTCCTGGGGGTCCTCCTTCTGGCGGGTTGCTTGGAAGATCGGGTGGATTCCCTCCCCTTCCCGGGCGTCGAGGGAAATCGTCTCCGGGTGGCCCTCCCCAACCTGGTGGAGGGTCTAGCGGCATTCCTTGTCTTCCTCCCTCTCCCGACGGGGGGTCTCCTTGGTCAGGCCCAATGGCCCGAAAGATCGCTGCATCGTCCGCCGTCATACGATGTCCGGTTTCAGGATTGATGGGCATGAGATTTTGCTGCGATTCTTGTCTGATTGCTTCGGCCGCTTCTCGCGCCGCTTGTTCTCTGACAGTCATAATTTCTTCGGCTGTCATAGTAGTGGTTGCCATTTCTGCTGCTGGCTGTTACGTTTCTCGTCTACGGACCCTTACTGTACCGGTTGTGACTACGGCGGTAAGGTAAATTAGTCACGGACTCGGGGTTTACGAAGGAGTTAGGAGTTTACGAATGACTCGATCCTAGTACAAGTAGTAGTAGTATTAGGATTGCGGTACTTACGCGATACATTGGACGCTACATTACAGTGACTCATAGCAGCGCTTGAAAGCCTGCTCTTTTTGTATTTAAGATAGCTGTAGAAGACCAAGGTTCGCCATCTTGGTCTTCTTCAATCGTCACTTCTCTTCTCTTCTCCTTTCTTCTACTCCGTTCTGTCGTGCCTCTATTCCCAGAGTGTTATCAAAACCCTAGTGTCTGCGAACATCTAGGATCCGCCTTCGAGCCATACGTCGTGAGACGTGATCAGCTAAGTTGCAGAGTCGCCCCCTTTCCAAGCTCAAGTCGAGCTAACGTCGTGACGGCGTTACACTGGCGATCGTACGTGAATGACTTCTGGCTGGTCCGAGATACGTAGAGACTCAGCTCGTTGGATAGTGTATTGCTCTATAGGTCCGACACTGGCGGGTTGACCTTCCTCGCTTTGTTCTTCCTCCTCAGTTTCTTCGCTGACCGCTTCTCCGGTCGAATGTTCTCGCAGCTGACCGTCGATGGGTCCCCAGTCGGCTCGCGAATTAAGCTCGCGCGCGTCGATATCGCACTGATACTGCCTTCCTGCTGGTCTAACGACGTCCCAGCGGTGGTCTATGGGGTTCCACGTAATTTCCACCCAGCACAGATGGTCAAAATTGAACTCAACAGGTCTAAACCTTGTAGGTCCGTTGAATTCCACAAAATATCCGGTTTCGTCTCCTCGGTCTCTCCACCTGGCTGCTCCTAAGAATCGGGTTGGTACGTTACGGTCTCCTCGTCGGTCTAGATGGTAGGGACGGAAGCTCGTCCACTGCTCTCTGGTATTGATAGTCGCCACAATGAATATCTTGGTCTTAATGTAACGCCGTCACGACGTTAGCTCGACTTGAGCTTGGAAAGGGGCGACTCTGCAACTTAGCTGATCACGTCTCACGACGTATGGCTCGAAGGCGGATCCTAGATGTTCGCAGACACTAGGATTTTGATAACACTCTGGGAATAGAGGCACGACAGAACGGAGTAGAAGAAAGGAGAAGAGAAGAGAAGTGACGATTGAAGAAGACCAAGATGGCGAACCTTGGTCTTCTACAGCTATCTTAAATACAAAAAGAGCAGGCTTTCAAGCGCTGCTATGAGTCACTGTAATGTAGCGTCCAACGTATCGCGTAAGTACCGCAATCCTAATACTACTACTACTTGTACTAGGATCGAGTCATTCGTAAACTCCTAACTCCTTCGTAAACCCCGAGTCCGTGACTAATCTACCTTACCGCCGTAGTCACAACCGGTACAGTAAGGGTCCGTAGACGAGAAACGTAACACCTGCGTACTGATAATTATTGGCATAATATCTTCTCATATGACTGCATCCTGCCAATTAATCGTTGGCTCATATGTGGCCAACCAAGGGTATCCTAGGACAAGTTCTTCATTTCCAAGATTTGTGATCAGGAACTGCATAGTCCTGTGGTATCCTTTGGCATACACATCTAGATCGGTAAAATGAGTGATGGACCTAGCTTTGTTTTCTGTGTTGTCTATATTCCAAATCTTTCGTGGTTGGGCCAGAGGTTGGACCCCGATGCCCATTTTCTTTACAAAGCCTGGGTGCAGGAAGTTATCCGTGGCACCCAAATCGACTAGTGCTTTGATGTTGGCCATTTGGTAATTTGTGTGAATCGAGACTGGAATTTGAAGAGAACAAAAGCGCATCATGATTACAGAATTACAATTTAGAGCCCTCACCCAGGCCAATGGGTTCAGGCATTCTGAAAACCCTCTCTACCCCACAAGTCCTGCAATATCAGGTCCTTTACTTCGTCCAGGGAATTCACGACCCTGGTGAGCCATTCCTTTGCTCGTTCCTCCGCCATTTTGCTTGTAGTTACTGCTTGGATCTGGGCCGGCAGCAGCTCTTGTATATAATAATCCGTCTCCATGGTGTGGACATTAGATGGTCCAGCTTGCCCGGGACTTGGTTGCCACTGCCGTGGTTGTCTAGGATGGGGGCAGTTTCGTGAGAGATGTCCTGGTGCATGACAGTTATAGCAGAGCACTGTCCTGAGATCCTGTTGGGATCCCCCTCTTCCTCATCCTCTCACCCCCGGCCCCCCCCTTGGCGGGAATGGAGGTTGGTTGGTATAGGGTGGTCTTCTATAGTCAATTTCTGATGAACAGCACAGATAGAGAGCATACTCACAGTGGCAAAGGTGACTGTGGTGAGATATGCAGAGAGTGCTTGAAGCAGCAACAGGGAGTTGTCAGGCAAGTAAAGCAGAGGTGTCTGGCACACAAACAGTGAGAACTGATCATATACATTGGAGAAGAGGGAGCTTACCTGGCACACAAACAGTGAGAACTGATGTGGACCAGGAGCGTACATGCTACTCTACTTATACACTTTCTGGGAGTGACACTATACAAGGGATGTAACACAAGTCACATACTACAAGGTAGTTATTGTTCTACAAATGGACAAAGGAGTGGACGTTCTGAGAACAAGGACAGAAAGAACAAGGAGAGTCCAGAAGTAAATGATATCATAGTGACATCATAATAAGGATAGTCCTAAAGAAGAACAAAGAAAGATACAAGAACGCGTAGTACAATGAAGAGTCTGGATATGTCCATGTGATGTCATTGTATATGATGTCATAGATAAAGAAGTCCGAGATTGTACAGATCAAATCTAATCTAAAGCGGTTCTAATTAATCTACAGCAGTCCATATCTGTAAGTCCGGTCCGTTAGAGCTGCTAAGTGCGCAAGGGTCACTTATCAACAATTTCTTCTGACCCTGCCAACCTAACCTTAGTTTGGTCAGCGGAAGTGTCCATTGCTCATGGGTTTGCGAGGTTCTGAGGGACGGTCCATCCAGCATTTCCTGTCTTCTTTGGCTTATTGGTATCTTTATATTCGTCCACCCTCACTTGAATGTGGATATAGTTGCGTTGTCGGTGAAGAGTCGCTCACTTCCATTCGTCAAA
The DNA here is from genome assembly GCA_025766275.1 of Lactarius indigo. Taxonomy (NCBI): domain Eukaryota; kingdom Fungi; phylum Basidiomycota; class Agaricomycetes; order Russulales; family Russulaceae; genus Lactarius; species Lactarius indigo. The sequence goes on along the minus strand of JAFKAC010000118.1, from coordinate 122,172 downwards.
CGTTTCTGGCTCGTCCAAGTCGTAGGTTTTCTCATAGAGCTTCTTTGGAAGCCCTTTGGTAAATAGGTCAATAGTCTGGGGGTTGTTAAGGCAGTATCCGGCCTTCCTCATGGCTTCCTTGAATTCATTTATGTATTTGTCAATGTCTCCGTCGACCATTTTGAGCCCTTTTCTCAGAAGCACTTGAGCTTGTTCTCTTTCAAGGGTATTAACAAACCTTTGGTTAAACCCTTCTGCTACTGCATTCCACAGATCTCACGTATGTTGGTTGATCCCTCATTGTATTTGCCTATTGAGCCACTTGAGGTATGAGAGCACCCATTCGCTGACTGATACCCCCTTGATGTAGGAGAGGAACAGCAGACTTCACCAGCAGTCATTGCGCATGATAGGGGTGTCAAGGTTCATCCCCCAGTATACATGCCATTGTGTGAGGAATGAGTCTACCTTAGTCCGATCTCTGTCGAAAATAGTAGGAGGCTCGCCTGTCAATTTTTCATGCTCGTGTCCATGTCCACCTTCCCCTCCACCTCCAGGTGGGCCCCTGCCTCCACCAGGGGGTCCCCCTTCTGGTGGGATTCTTGGAAGGTCAGGTGGGTCTCCTCCTCCTCCAGGTCGTCATGGGAAATCTCCGCCAGGGGGTCCTCCCCATTCTGGTGGGGGGTCGAGTGGTAGTCCTTGTCTTCTTCCTCCTCCTGATGGAGGGTCGCCTTGGTCAGGGCCAATGGCCCTAAAGATTGCTGCATCATCTGCAGTCATACAGTGCCCCATCTCTGGGTTGATGGGTAGGAGATGTCATTGAGATTCTTGTCTAATGGCATTGGCCGCTTCTTGCGCCACTTGCTCCCACATAGTGAGGATCTCTTGTTCTGTCATAGTTGTTGTGGCCATTTCTGCAGCTGGTGAGCATACGTGGATGACCTCGGGCTGCTTGGAGATATGCAAGGACTCAGCTTGCTGAATGGTGTACTGTTCGATGGGGCCGACGCTCTGGGGTCGAATTTCTTTGCTTCTTTCTTCATCTTCTTCGGTTTCTTCACTTACAGCTTCTCCTGTGGAGTGCTCTTGTAGTTGGCCATCTATTGGTCCCCAGTCGGCTCTTGAGTTTAGTTCTCATGTGTCAATATTGCACTGGTAGTTTCTTCCTGCTGGTCTAACAATGTCCCAGCAATGATCTATGGGGTTCCATGTAATTTCTACCCAGCACAAATGGTCAAAGTTGAACTCAATGGGTCTGACTGAACCTTGTAGGTCCATTAAATTCCACGAAATATCTGGTTTTGTCTCCTTGGTCTCTCCACCTTGCTGCTCCCAGGAATCAGGTGGGTACGTTGCGATCTCCTCTTCACTCCAAGTAATATGGACAGAAGCTCATCCACTGATCGCAGGTGTTGACAGTCGCCACAATGGGATCTTGGTCTTGATGTAACGCCGTCACGGCGTTAGCTCAACTTGAGCTTGATAATTAAGGCGACTTGACTTAGCTAAACACATTCCTGTTGAATGTATGGCTCAAAGGCGATCCTAGATGCGTGCAAGCACTAGGCAAGTATGTCCTCTTGAACTGACTGAAAGGCGATGACAAAGACAGAGAGAAAGTGACAATTGAAGAAGACCAAGATGGCATATCTTGGTCTTCTGTAGCTACCTTAAATACACATTGAGCAGGCTTTCAAGCGCTGCTATGAGTCACCGTATGTAGCATCCAACATATCGCGTAAGTACCACAATCCTAATACTACTACTACCTGTACTAGGATCGAGTCATAACCGTATCGCCTACCTCCTATCGTAAACCCTGAGTCCATGACTAATCTACCTTATAGCTGTAGTCACAACTGGTACAGTAAGGAATCGTAACAACTATGGTCCAACTCAGTATTAGTCATGGACTCTTACATTGTATCAGTCTGCATAGTAGTTCACATGTGATTGTGACTCATGTATGACTCATTCCTAGGATAGCAGTACTAGGGTTTGAGCTAGTTATGCTATTTGTTACCTACTGTTCAAGTGGCTCTTTAAAGCCCATGTGTATCTGTATAAGCAGTAGTTGCAGAAGACCAAGAGTCCCCATCTTTGTCTTCTTCAATCCACTCTCTGATTCATCTTTTGTCTGCCTTAGTCTTGGACTAAGTGTCAGCCAATGATCTGGCATGACTTCCATAACTGATGGGCCAACCGATGGTGAGAATCTTTCATATGTCATGGGCCAGCTGACGTTGGCTGACAGCAAAGAATCTCCCAAGACTCATGAGTCAACCGACATCGGCTCGGACGGACAAAATGTATAAATATCTCCGAGTCCAAGAACATATCTCGGACGGATAGTTAAGAACCACATCTGAGAATGTATCTCGGACAGATGGCTAAGAACCACATCTGAGAATGTATCTTGGCCAGATGGTGAAGATACCTCAGACATGTACCGGACCAATATGTCCGAGATTATGTTCACATACTGGAGGGTATTAACATGTATGGGTGTGTGAGATATCTCGGACATGCTTCAGACCAATATGTCTGAGATTATGTCCACATATTAGAGGGTATTAACATGTATGGGTGTCCGAGATATCTCGGACATGTTACGGACCAATAGGTCCGAGATTATATAGGTGTATTGGAGGGTATTAACATGTATAGGTGTCTGAGATATCTCGGACATGCTTCAGACCAATATGTCCAAGATTATGTCCATATACTGGAGGGTATAAACATTTATGGGTGTCTGAGATATCTTGGACATGCTTTGGACCAATATGTCCAAGATTATGTGCACATACTGGAGGGTATTAACATGTATGGGTGTCCGAGATATCTCGGACATGCTTTGGACCAATATGTCCAAGATTACGTCCACATATTAGAGGGTATTAACATGTATGGGTGTCCGAGATATCTCGGACATGCTTCGGACCAATATGTCCGAGATTACATCCACATACTGGAGGGTATTATTAACATGTATGGGTGTCCAAGATATCTTTGGACCAATATGTCCGAGATTATGTGCACATACTGGAGGGTATTAACATGTATGGGTGTCCAAGATATCTTGGACATGCTTCGGACCAATATGTCCAAGATTACGTCCACATATTAGAGGGTATTAACATGTATGGGTGTCCGAGATATCTCGGACATGCTTCAGACCAATATGTCCGAGATTACGTCCACATATTAGAGGGTATAAACATGTATGGGTGTCCAAAAATCTCGGACATGCTTCGGACCAATATGTCCGAGATTACATCCACATACTGGAGGGTATTAACATGTATGGGTGTCCAAGATATCTCAGACATGCTTCGGACCAATATGTCCGAGATTACGTCCACATATTGGAGGGTATTAACATGTATGGGTGTCCAAGATATCTCAGACATGCTTCAGACCAATATGTCCGAGATTAGTACGTCCACATACTGAGGGTATTAACATGTATGGATGTCCAAGATATTTTGGACATGTTCTGGAGCAATACATTATGTGGGTGTGCTGGAGTTTATCAGGCAGGAAACACTTCAAGGCTTTGTGGAAGTCATCAAGTGTAGAAATGATTGAGTGGAGCTTACACTGTGACACTGGATGTGTCAAGTCATAACAAAGAGAACTTACTAAATACTCTGAAATGAATGGAAATGACACATACTGTCCTTTGTGCCTGATCAATTAGACTAATAACTAATAATAAAGGAAGTGTACATGTTCCAATCAAGTAACATGGGGTAATCATTACAATGGGAGAGAACATAATAAGTACACATACATGAGCCTTGGCTGTGGAAACAATTCATGCAGAATATATCTATGGGGTCCTAGTCTCTGAATGCATACACATGGCTAGACACTCTAGGCTAATCATCCAGAGATATCTTGGACACCTGTACATGTTTATACCCTCTGGTATACCCACATAATCTCAGACATATTGCTCTGGAACATGTCTGAGATATCTCAAACACCCATACATGTTTATACCCTCCAGTATATGGACATAATCTCGGACATATTGGTCTGAAGCATGTCCGAGATTGTTTGGACATCCATACATGTTTATACCCTCCAGTACACCTATATAATCTCGGACCTATTGGTCCATAACATGTCCGAGATATCTTGGACACCCATACATGTTAATACCCTCTAATATGTGGACATAATCTCAGACATATTTGTCTGAAGCATGTCCGAGATATCTCGGACACCCATACATGTTAATACCCTCCAATACACCTATATAATCTCTGACATATTGGTCCAGAACATGTCCAAGATATCTCGGACACCCATACATGTTAATACCCTCCAGTATGTGGATGTAATCTCGGACATATTGGTCCGTAACATGTCCAAGATATCTTGGACACCCATACATGTTAATACCCTCTAATATGTGGACATAATCTCGGACATATTGGTCCGAAGCATGTCTGAGATATCTCAGACACCCATACATGTTAATACCCTCCACTATGTGGATGTAATCTCAGACATATTGGTCCAGAACATGTCCGAGATATCTCGGACACCCATACATGTTAATACCCTCCAGTATGTGGACGTAATCTTGGACATATTGGTCTGAAGCATGTCCGAGATATCTTGGACACCCATACATGTTAATACCCTCCAGTATGTGCACATAATCTCGGACATATTGGTCCAGAACATGTCCAAGATATCTCGGACACCCATACATGTTAATACCCTCCAGTATGTGGACGTAATCTCGGACATATTGGTCCGAAGCATGTCCGAGATATCTCAGACACCCATACATGTTTATACCCTCTGGCACACCCATATAATCTTGGATGTGCTCCTCCAGAACATGTGCAATTTCCTTGGACCTGCAGATGTTTATACACCCCACTCCATTATACACATATGGTCTTGGAGTGCTTCCTTCAGTTCCATCTCTCCACTAATGATTTCTAGATATCTGAAAATCCCTGTGCACTCCCATATCTACTCCTTCGGACCACAACTCCAGAGTAAATGTCTCCGAGCCGACATCAGCTGGCCCATGACATATGTAAGACTCTCACCATCGGTTGGCCCATCAGTTATGGAAGTCATGGCAGATCATTATGTGTAAGTGTGCTTCTGCTTTAACTTACCAAGGGTTGAGCCTCTTATTCATCTTTGCTGTGGTTGTGAGCTGTTGAGCCCCCATTCATCTTGCATTGGGTTGACATATGGTCCCCATTTGCCTGTCATTTGCTAAGTTGTCTACACCATCACAAGTCCAAGTCAGACTAACGCCCATGGAGCATAACATTAAGACCAAGATTCTTCAACATGGTGTATCTGACAAGAGAACAGTGGATGTCTTTCTGTCTGTATTCCCTTAAATGAAAAGGAGATTGCAACATACCAACAAGATTCCTGGGAGCTGCCTAGTGAAGAGAACAGGGAGAAGACACCAGATACTTTGTAGAGTTTAATGGTCCTAACTGTTACCAACCCATTGAGTTCAACTTCAATCACCTTTGTTGGACCAAGGTTACATGAAACCCCATAGATCATCACTGGGATATTGTATGCCCAGCAGGAAGGAACTACAACTGCAACATTGATGCACAAGAGCTTAATAGCTGTGCAGACTACAGTCCCATTGATGGACTGGACAAGCACAGGAACACATGGATGAAGGGATTAGCAGAGAAGAAGCCTCTGAAAGTCAAGAGTCTCCCAGTAGAGGAAACACCCCAGCAGAAGATGCCAGCTTAGTAGGAGCTACTATTGGTGAACATATCATACAACAAACTGAGTCACTCATTATTCAACAACCAGAACCTGAAACAATTCACATTCACAGTCCAGTAGTTGCAATGGCTACCACCACCATCACTTGTGAAGAAGAACAATTGGCAGCCAACACCCTTGATCAGTTAGCACAAGAAGAACAACAGTGAATTATGCAGGAAGCACAAGCCATATTGGTTCCTATCAACCCACAAACTGGTCATTGTATGACTGACAATGATGTAGCAATTCACCATGCCATAGGACTGGACATACCTGACCCACCTAGTGGAAGAGGACCCCCTGGGGGGTTACCTGGAGAAGAACCACCCCCATGAGGGGGAGGATTTGGAGGATTCCCTGGTGGATACCCAGGAGGGCCATCAGGAGGTGGAGGCAGGATACCAGGTGCAGGTCTTGTAATTCCTCCCCAAAATAACAAGTTAGCTGGTGAGACACCCATAGTATTTGACAGAGAACACACTAAAGTTGAAGCATTTCTCACACAATGGCATGTCTATTGGGGCATGAATGTGGACAAGGGCATCATGGCTACATCTTACTGATGCGCCCTGCTTTTCCTCTCTTACATGTCAATGTCAGCAAATGGGTATTAGCCATGCTTACATGGCTTAATAGCCAGATACAAACTGGTATACCTTGAATGAGTGAAGGATTGTGGAATGAAGTCACACACAGCTTTATGCAGTGCTTCAGAAAACACTATGAAACAGGAACAAGCTCAATACAAGCTCAAGAAAGGACTTAAAATGATTGGAGGCAATCTAGATGAGTATTGCACCCAGTTTGAACAATTAGTACACTGCGCTCAGTACAGGCTTGATGATCCTCAAACACTGGATCTAATCCTGAGTGGACTACCAAAAGACCTATATTCAAAGGTCTACACCCTTGACTCTCTGTGAAACTACCATGAGTGGGAAGAAGCTGCCACTACCTAACAACAACAATACATGCATCTCAAAGCCATGCTCAATAAAGGAGCACCACAAAAACAAGAGTGACCACACCAGCAACAGCATCAGTGGCAGGGTCCACCACAAAGTACCTGGCAGCCACACAATTTACGATACTGTGATCACAATGCTATGGATACATCAGCAGATTGTATTTGAGGGTGACTTGTGGGAGCAGAAGACATATTAGCTCTGCATCCCCCATATCAACCAAGAGGAGGATTCTTACAACGAAGCAGAGGACAGAATAACCAAAGGCCAGTCACATGCTACAATTGCAGAAAGGATGGACACATTGCTCGCGATTTCAGACAACCAAGGGGAGGTTACCAACCCCAAGCATCAAGCAGTTGGTTCATAGACACCAATTACCATCAACAAGGACCAGATGTTGCTATATGATGAACAGCACAGATGGACAGTATACTCACAGTGGACTGAAGACTGTGGTGAGATAAACTGAGCAGCTGGAAAGCAGCAGAGGGAGATCTTGCAAGTGGAAGCAAAGAGGTGTTCTGGCACACAGCAGTGAGAGAACTGATGTGGACCAGGAGTGTACATGGTACTCTACTTATACTCCTACAGAGGGTGACAATAGTACAATGCTAGTAACACTAGTCACAGAATACAAGGGCAGTATTGTTCTACAAAGGGACAAAGGAGTGGATGCTTTGAGAACAAAGAGAGGGAGAAAAAGAAGAGTCCAGAACTAAATGATATCATAGTGACATCATAATAAGTATAGAACAAAGGAAAGTACAAAGGCATTGAGTACAATGCAAAGTCTGGAGGTATGATGTCATAGAAGTACAGTGATGTCATACATGACGACTAGATTGTACAGATCAGATAATGCATAATCTACAAGTCCTAATAAATCTAATCTAAAGCAGTCCATGCTGCAAGTCTGGTCCATATGAGCTGCTAAATGTGTGCAGGTCACTTATCAACACTATGTGAGCAGTTCAAGATGCACCGCTGCAACAGCATGCCAATGACTGGCTAAACAGAGTGGCAGGAGAATCAGATGATGTAAAGGACATTATCCTCCAACAATTGTGGAAGAAGGAGGGTTTTCAGGATGCCTAAACCCATCAGCCTGGGTGAGGGCAGTAAATTGTAACAGTGTAATCATAACTTGCTACCATTCTATGAGAATTCCAGTATCAATTCACACCAGTTATGCAATGGCCAACATATGAGCACTGATCAACTCAGGAGCAACCCATTGCTTCATGAGACCCTTCTTTGTCAAAAGGATGGGATTTGGGACCAAATTACTTGACAACCTGAAGAAAATATGGAATATCAACAACACAGAAAACAAAGCCGGGAGTATCACCCATTATGTCAATGTTGATGTCCAAACTAAAGGCATAAATAAGGAAATATGCTTCCTTATCACTGATATCAGAAATGAAGACATTGTATTAGGATACCCATGGCTGGCCATGTATGACCCACAGATCAAATGGTCACAAGCCGCTATACATGAGGGAATGTTCCCCATCATCATCCAGTCTGTAAACCCTTGCATTAAATGAACCAAACTCATTGTTGCAGCCACCTCTGTACAGGATGATGATTATGAAGTTGTACACTCCTGTGTTGTCACTGATGAACAACAACAACAATTTGAGGAAGGCTGCCAAATTAGAGCCACCGCTACAGACCTTGCCATTGCCACCCAGCAATATACTACAAAAGCAGAATTACTGGCAGAATACCAACAATTTGCATGCCTCTTCAGTGAAGAGGCATCAGACAGGTTTCCACCCAGCAGGCCCTGGGATCACACCATTGAGTTCAAACCTGGGACTGCTGATGCTATTGATTGCAAGATATACCCCATGACTCAAGAAGATAAGAAACTACATGAATGGATTGATGAACAGTTAAAGAAGGGATATATATGCCCCTCTAAATCTCCATATGCATCATCCTTCTTCTTCATCAAAAAGAAGGATGGAAAGCTGTGCCCTGTACAGGATTACAGGAAGATCAATGTTATGTTCCTGCTGGCATAGTGTCTGACTTGGACAATTATCAGGTGTTGGCATGTGACTACTACTTGTGGAATGGGCCAAAGTGCCAAAGTGTCCCCTTTGTAGTCAAGACAAGGCAACCTCCTGATGAGACAGTCAGGGAATAAAAGAAGAAGTTGAGCAGCTGTCAACCAAAGGAGAGATGGGAGGCAAGTGACAAGTCACAAAGGAGGGGATAACTCAGAGTCCTATTGAAAGGCAGGAGAATACAAGAACTTAAGCTGGGGAATGCTCCATCCCAGCATACTACCTATATACTAGTACACAGTAAAGTTCACAGTCAGATCTGAACTCAGGAATCCTAGTATTGTACACAAGTCATACCGAGTCATAGATAAGTACAACCAATGGCATAAAGCCCTCAGTATCGTATCAGTCAGCACAGATGTGACAGCCAATCAGAACGTACATGAAATATCAGAACATCAGAAGGTAGGCATGTAGGCCTGTAAAGTCTGTACAAGGGAACCCAATAACCTCTAAGCTTGATATGGCAAGTGGACCATAACACTGGTTTGGCATGATGTTTGTACAATGCAAACATCACACTGAAATGTTGTCATATGATTAGTTAGTCACATGACCACCATCCATCCACACCATATGTGTGCGGCTTGGGCATACTCATCTCACCATTCCAGCTGTTACGTTTGTGTGTGTGTGTGACCCTTACTGTACTGGTTGTGACTATGGCTGTAAGGTAGATTAGTCACAGACTTGGAGTTTACAATAGGAGGTAGGAGATACAGACTGACTCAACCCTAATACTAGTCGTAGTAGTACTAGGGTTTGCTCTACTTACATGATTCATTGGACGCTACATATGATGACTTGGAGCAGCACTTGAAAGCCTGTGCATATCTGTATTTAAGATACCTTGTGAAGACCAAGATACACCATCTTGGTCTTCTTCAATCGTCACTTGTTCTGTCTTCATATGCAACTCTCTCTCTCTCTCTCTCTCTCTCTCTCTCTCTCTCTCTCTCTTTCTTATCATCAACCATCAGTGCCTTCAAGCATCTGAATCACCTTCGTGCCATACATCCTTGATGTGCTTAGCTAAGTGACTGGTCACCTATTCCAAGCTCAAGTCAAGCTGACGCTGTGACAGTGTTACACCAGCTGTGTAAGCAGCCCATCTTCTTTGCCTTCTTCCTCAGGGAAGCTGGTGCGTGACCAGCCAGACTCGCAATACTCCCAATGAGGACCCACACGTGATGTAGGTAGGTCACATGGTTGAGGCATGTTTATTACAATCAATGCTGTGACTGTTCACAACCAATATCCTTTACCCCTCATCCCCAAACTTATTACCAACCTCAGTAATGCCCACATCTATACCAAACTTGATGTCCAATGTTACGTTTGGATGTGGACCCTTACAACTTATGGTGTTGCACTGGTAGTAGGGCATAATCTGTCATGGACTTCAAGTGGATAGCTCACATGTAGTAGTAGTAGTGACTCGATCCTAGTAGTAGTCATACTAGGGTTTGCTGTATTTACATGATTCATAGGACACTCCCAGGTGGTGCTTTAAAGCCCGTCTTTACTTGTATTTAAGATGTGCCACAAAGACCAAGATATGCCATCTTGGTCTTCTTCAATTGTCATCTTCTGTCTTGTCATCTCCTCTCCTTGTGTGACGCAACTTACCTCAGGGCTGAGGGAGTTCACCATTTGTCTAGCACTTGCATGTGTCTAGAGATTGCCTTTGTGCCATACGCCTTAGTCACATATGCTTAGCTAAGTGGTTGTCGACTCCTTTCAAGCTCAAGTCAAGCTAATGCTGTGACAGTGTTACATTAAGACCAAGATACCATTGTGGCGACAATCACTACTCAGGACCAGTGGATGAGTTTCCATCCCTACCATTTAGAATGAAGAGGAGATTGCAACATCCCAACTTGATTCCTGGGAGCTGCCTGCTGGAGAGAACATGGAGACAAAACCAGATATTTCATAGAGTTCAACAGACCTACTAGGTTTAGACCTGTTGAGTTCAACTTCAACCATTTGTGCTGGGTGGAAGTTATGTGGAACCCCATAGATCATCGCTGGGATGTTGTCAGACCAGCTGGGAGGAACTATCAGTGCGATATTGACACACACCATCACAACTCAAGAGCAGATTGGGGGCCAATTGATGGCCAACTACGAGAACACTCTACTGGAGAGGCGGTAAGTGAAGAAACCAGAGAAGATGAAGCAAGCAAAGAAGTCAGACCACAGAGTGTAGGACCTATCGAACAATACACTATCCAACAAGCTGAGTTCCTACATATCACCAAACAACCAGAGGTCATCCACATACGCTCACCAGCAGCAGAAATGGCAACTACTACCATGACAGAGCAAGAGGTCATGACCATGAGAGATCAAATGGCAAGAGAGGCAGCTGAAGCCATCTGTCTAGAGGCACAAACGCACCTGCTTCCCATCAATCCAGAAACCGGAGTATGAATGACTGCAGACAACACAGCAATTTTTAGAGCAATAGGACTGGACCAACCAGACCCCCCTTCGAGTGAACAAAGAAGTATACTGCTAGATCCACCACCAGGTAGAGGAGGGCCACCTGGAGATGACTTTCCCCACTGATGAAGTGGAGGAGGGATCCCACCAGACATGTTATGATTTCTTCTGGACTCATTCTTTCTTCACTTTATAATTCCATTCCTGATACTTTATGAGCCCTGTACAATTATGCAGACTTTACGACTGCCTGGTTCCTATCACGTGCCTTGCTTATTGACAATCTCTTTTGATAAAGCCTGACATGTGCTAGTTTCCGTCTCATTCTTACTCACGTGCAACTCTGCATGATTCACCTTTGTCCCCATTATGTCCATGCCTTATTCTCTTTATGTATCTCCCCTTTGTCCCTCGATTAGGATGATGGCGCCATCTGTTTGTAGGAGCCATACAACCTTACTTGTATTTAAGCCCAGTTCTACCTAGCTTGTATGGTAGACTAGACTTCTTGTGTAATACTACACTTGTCTAACACGGAACACCCTGGTGCTGTCCCTTGTCTCGCGACCCCCTTCCTTCAGCTAGGTCTTCGAACCTTAGCCTTCCTCTATGGTCCAAGTGACTTGTGTCCTTGTGATCCTTGTGCATCACTCTACTGAAGTCAAGCCTCCAAGCTTGTACTACCATGTATAGACTGACTTGATACAGGTTGTATCTAATGCCCCTGTAGTGGCATTACAAGACATACCTAGGAGAGGACTGCCCAGAGGAGGACCACCCAGAGGAGGACCACCCACCAGCGGGGGACATGTGAGTGAAAAACTGACAGGTGAGCCCCCATCTATATTTGATGGAGACAGAACTAAAGTGGACTCATTCCTAACGCAATGGCATGTTTACTGGGGAATGAATCTCAACACCCTGGTCATGAGGAACAATTATCAACAGTCACTCCTCTTCCTCTCTTACATCAAAGGGACCACTGTCAGTGAATGGGTATTGCCCTACCTCAAATGGCTGAATCGACAAATACAATGAGGAATAGATCAACATACACATGCCCTATGGGATGGGGTTGCAGACGGTTTCAACCAAAGGTTCGTAAACATGCTTGAAAAAGAACAGGCTCAAGCACTTTTACAAAAAAGGGTTGAAGATGGTTGATGGGGATATCGACAAATATATCAATGAATTTGAAGAAGCAGCACAAAAGGCCGGATATCAGCTTAACGATCCCCAGACCATTGACCTCTTCACCAATGGAATACCCAAGAAATTGTACAAATGAGCCTACAACCTCAATGAACTGAAGACATTTGATGAATGGAAGCAAGCTGTACTCCAAAGACAGAAAAACTACATCCACATGTGCATGCAACTTGACGACTACAAGGAAACCCTGAAGAAGAATAAGACCAGCAATGCTGGATGGACTATCCCTCAAAACCTCACCAACCCCTGTACACTGGCCTGCCACCATTTCCACCAAGAGGAGGACCAGGAGCTCAAGGAAGGGGTAGAGGGGGGTCCTGATGGGATCTAAGGACAGTACTATATTTCAACTGCAATATGCTGGGACACCTCTCATGCACTTGTCTAAATCACAGGCAGCCACAACAGTGGCAGCAGAGTGCCAGAAAAGCTGGCCCATCGAGTGTGAGAGCCACCAAAATAGACTATTACACCCAAGAAACACCACTGGCCCAATTACAGGCCACATCAACAAACAAAAACTGCCAAAGAATGAGCCAAAGAATGGCTGACTGGAGTAGCACATGCATGCCTCAGACAAGGTGAAGGACCTGATACTGCAGGATTTGAGCCCATGACGCAAATCCTTGCGATAGACTCGGTAAAGCCCATGTGCAATTGTGCCATGTCAGTCGGCAAAGCCCATGTGGGCCCATTGTTAATATAATGCGCATATATTTGTATGGGCCCATCAGGCTTGTCTGCAAACAGTCTCGTGTGGGCCCACATTATCTGTACCGCTGGTAGGATAGCTGCCGAACAAATCGCTTGCATGGGCCCACAATGCACCTATGACATTTGTCCCGATGAGATTGTAATTGGCCCATGCTGCCAAGGTGCGCATGCTGCCGATGAGCTTGCATTGGCCCATTCTTTGCATAAGTGAATTCTGCCGAACAGCTTGTATTGGCCCATTCTGCCCATGGGTGAATTCTGCCGAACAGTTTGTATTGGCCCACACTGCCAATGTGTACATGCTACCAATGGGTTTGTATTGGCCCATGCTGCCGATGTGTACATGCTGCCGATGGGTTTGTAGTGGCCCATGGTGCTCATGTATTTTCTGCTGACAAGCTCGTATTGGCCCATTCTCCCCATGGGTGAATTCTGCCGAATAGCTTGTATTGGCCCCTGGCGCCGATGTGTGTATTCTGTCGATGAGCTTGTATTGGCCCGCCGTACTCATGTACGTATTCTGCCGACGAGCTTGTATTGGCCCATTCTTCCCATAGGTGAATTCTGCCGAACAGCTTGTATTGGCCCACGCTGCCGATGTGTACATGCTGCCGATGGGTTTGTATTGGCCCATGGTGCTCATGTATGTATTCTGCTGACAAGCTCGTATTGGCCTATTCTTCCCATGGGTGAATTCTGCTGAATAGCTTGTATTGGCCCATGGCGCCGATGTGTGTATTCTGTTGATGAGCTTGTATTGGCCCGCTGTACTCATGTATGTATTCTGCTGACAAGCTTGTATTGGCCCATTCTTCCCATGGGTGAATTCTGCCGAACAGCTTGTATTGGTCCACGCTGCCGATGTGTACATGCTGCCGATGGGTTTGTATTGGCCCACGGTGCTCATGTATGTATTCTGCTGACAAGCTCATATTGGCCCATTCTGCACATAGGTGAATTCTGCCGAACAGCTTGTATTGGCCCACGCTGCCAATGTGTACATGCTGCCGATGGGTTTGTATTGGCCCATGGTGCTCATGTATGTATTCTGCTGACAAGCTTGTATTGGCCTATTCTTCCCATAGGTGAATTCTGCCGAACAGCTTGTATTGGCCCATGGCGCTGATGTGTGTATTCTGTCGATGAACTTATATTGGCCCGCTGTAATCATGTACATATTCTGCCGATGAGCTTGTATTGGCCCATTCTCCCCATGGGTGAATTCTGCTGAACAGCTTGTATTGGCCCACGCTGCCAATGTGTACATGCTGCCAATGGGCTTGTATTGGCCCATTCTGCCCATGGGTGAATTCTGCTGAACAGTTTGTATTGGCCCACGCTGCCAATGTGTACATGCTGCCGATGGGCTTGTATTGGCCCATTCTGCCCATGGGTGAATTCTGCCAAACAGTTTGTATTGGCCCACACTGCCAATGTGTACATGCTACCGATGGGTTTGTATTGGCCCACGCTGCCGATGTGTACATGCTGCCGATGGGTTTGTATTGGCCCATGGTGGCTCATGTATGTATTCTGCTGACAAGCTTGTATTGGCCTATTCTCCCCATAGGTGAATTCTGCCGAACAGCTTGTATTGGCCCATGGCACCGATGTGTGTATTCTGTCGATGAGCTTGTATTGGCCCACTGTACTCATGTATGTATTCTGCCAATGAGCTTGTATTGGCCCATTCTGCACATAGGTGAATTCTGCCGAACAGCTTGTATTGGCCCACACTGCCAATGTGTACATGCTGCCGATGGGCTTGTATTGGCCCACTGTGCTCATGTGTGTATTCTGCTGAACAGCTTGTATTGGCCCATTCTTCCCATGGGTGAATTCTGCTGAACAGCTTGTATTGGCCCACGCTGCCGATGTGTACATGCTGCCGATGGGTTTGTATTGGCCCATGGTGCTCATGTGTGTATTCTGCTGACAAGCTCGTATTGGCCTATTCTTCCCATAGGTGAATTCTGCCGAACAGCTTGTATTGGCCCATGGCACCGATGTGTGTATTCTGTCGATGAGCTTGTATTGGCCCACTGTACTCATATACATATTCTGCTGACGAGCTTGTATTGGCCCATGGCGTTTGTGTGTTTATGGCTTATATTGGCCCATGGCGCCGAAGTGTACTTGCTGCCGATGAGCTTGTAATGACCCACGGTAGAAGTGTGTGTATTCTGCCGAATAGCTTGTATTGGCCCATGGCGTCAAGGTATGTATCCTGCCGATGAGCTTGTACTGGCCCATTCTGCCAATGTGTGCATCCTGCGATGTGCTTGTATTGGCCTGCAGTTTCTTCTTCCAATGAAGTTGGCTCACAGTGTTCATATCTGTACTCTTCCGACAAGCATGTATTGACCTGCAATGCCCATGCATACATCCTGCCGATGAGCCTGTATTGGTATGAGGAGTGTAGCTATGGCATGAGATCATAGTTCTCCCCAAAATATGTAGTATTCAGGCTCTTCCCTCTCTCATGGAGACCCACATTTGCTGCCGAAGTGACTCAAGGACCTTCTCATGGCTATCGCATCTGGATTTCAGATCCTTAATTGTTTTCTCTTGCCAGTCACATCTGACCTTTAGACTCTGGACCTCCCGTTCGAGCTGTTTAACTATATTATTGTTATCTTCGCCCTCAGCTGCTGATCAATGTGGTGAGCATAGAACCAATGGAAACTAGACCCAATGCACCTGGCGATGCCTCCTCAATTGGTTCCCTCCATTGGTTTATTGAGAGGTTGAGCTTCGACCTCCCGGTTGTTGTCAAGGTCCTCTTCTGGGTGTAGAGGCTTGCCCTTCCTTGAGCTTGTCTTCATATCCTGTTTCCCCTTACCTTTGATATTTGGCCTAGCTGCATTTGGATTATTATTTCCTGCATGCCTCCTAGGTCTTGTATGTAGTGCTGATAGCTGCTTCACCATATCATCGGCAACACTCCTTTCGCTGCCGATCTGGTAACAATTTCTTTAGCTGCCGGTAAATGTGATGAGCATAGAACCAATGGAAGCTAGACCTAATGCACCTGGCGATGCCTCCTCATTGGTTCCCTCCAT
This sequence comes from Lactarius indigo, assembly GCA_025766275.1. Classification (NCBI taxonomy): domain Eukaryota; kingdom Fungi; phylum Basidiomycota; class Agaricomycetes; order Russulales; family Russulaceae; genus Lactarius; species Lactarius indigo. The sequence continues at coordinate 105,933 of JAFKAC010000118.1, read as the reverse complement.
TGGTTTATTGAGAGGTTGAGCTTCATCCTCCCAGTTGTTGTCAGGGTCCTCTTCTGGGTGTAGAGGCTTGCCCTTTCTTGAGCTTGTCCTCTTATCCCGTTCACACCTACCTTTGATATTTGGCCTAGCTGCACTCGGATTATTAACTCCTGCACGCCTCCTAGTCTTGTATGTAGTGCTGATAGCTGCTTCACCAGTGTCATCGGCAGCACTCCTTTTTGCTGCCGATCTGGTAACAATTTCTTTGGCAATTTTATTCCTCAACACATCTGCATGACAAAATTCAGGACTCACTGCGAACACCACTACCAGACGCATACGAATCCTTCTTCCTCCTGGGAATAGGGGCTCTTGGATTGCCTATCTCTGCCGAGGGCTCTTGAGGTTCAGATGCCATAGGTTCTAGACCAGAAGCTGCCGCTGAGGTAGTTATTATGTTTCCACCTGCTGAGTTTTCTTGATGCTCAGGTGCTATAGGAGCTGGACTGGAAGCTGCCGATGGCATATTTATCATCATGCCCGCCTACTGACGCCAAAACTGTCCATGCATTCTTGACAAGAAGCTGCCGATGTCAGTCGACAGGACATGAATGTCAGAGAGAGGGTCCACACCATTTTGGCCTGGTAAATGTAGTATTCAGTGGTGGGAGATCCGTTGGTGAAGTATAATAGTTGCTCATCAAAATCCTTGGATCCTTCACTGAGACTGAACTTAGTTTTCACGGAGGTTCCACCCTCTCTGATCACTTCCATGAGGCTTAACAACAGTGGGTGAATGCGGGGAGGTACAGAGCCTCTTCTATTGGCACCGAAATAATAGTCCACTGAAGTCTTCTGCATAGACCTCAGCTCAGCTTATAGAAGTGGATTGTAGGAAGACTAGAATACCAAGTGCGTTCTGAATTTCTTCCTCCACACCTTTTCATCTCTGGGTATGCATGCATGATAGGCTTCTAGTTCCTTCTCGAGCATAGCTGCATAGTGGTGAAGAGTTTGTTTGTCCTGGGTTAGACTGAGATTGGAAGTTGACATGGTCACAGAGGAAGGGTGGTGTCAATGGTCTTATGGATCAAAGGCAAGAGGTGTCGGGAGTAGATATAGGAGGAAACAGTAGGAGCGTGGCCTGGGTATGTCCATCTATAATTATCAACTATGCAGATAGATATATTGTGAAACATCCTATTAGGGGATTGTAGTTTCATCGGCAGTGTGTGTGGGTGTACTATATGGGCCAGGCAAGCGCTTCACTTGCCGGCATATTGTTGGGGCTGCCGCAAGTTTGTTGGGAGCTCACACATGGATTCCATTGACCCACACAGGCACATTTCAGAAGATGTTTCAGGAAAGATTATTGGGTGTTATGCGTGCTGCTTTCGTGGGCTTAATTTGTTCAGCCAGCAGTCAAAACACAAACATATGGCTGGCCTATGCCCGTGTCTAACCCGGCAGCTCTTGTATCCAGCTCGGCAGCTCATGTGTCTATCCTGGCAGCTCTCATGTCTAACCCGGCAGAGTTCTCTTGCTTTTGGCCTGTTCCAACTAATTAGAAGGGGATATAGATTGTTGCCACCCCATGCAACTTGTTTCAGATTCATAGATCCGCATGTGTACATAAGTGCTTATGACGTCATACTGTGAGGGACATCTGCTGATATCCGATCAACAATCTATCAACCATGCAGGGGAAGTCCTCAGAGATGAAACAAGGTGTCTATGAGTCAGAGGAGAACAGCTTCAAGGAGGCGGTGTGTGTATCAAAACTAATGCTTTACTAGAACACTGAGCCGATGCCTATAGATGCGATCTGCATTCTGGAATGGGGTCAAACTCCTCAATGGAATGGAGTCTGATGTGGGTCAACACCAGCAAGGAATGGTGGGACCCTCCGGCCCAACAGCAGATGCCAAGGTTTCAGCGAGGTCCCGAAAAGTGTGACACTCTTACAACCTGTGATTGGAAAGCTCATTGACAAGGTAACTCAAGTGTCATCTGATTGACATCAGCTAAAACAATCCAGGATCCTCCAAAGGGTGTCTCTCCGTGATGGCTTTCAATTGCCAGAGATCGAGCTAACCTCCTGAAAGATAAGCAATCAGAGAAGATCGAACTATTGGAGGAACTTCTGCGTGATTTGGACAATGAGATGGTTATGGCAGACGCCTTCATTGGGGAGGATCGGCAGCTGTAATCATATTCTGTGATGTGTAGAACTACAGTAATCATCAACCAGAGTTTTCATTCTCCAAACGAATAGCCTCTGCCTCAAAACTGCGATAAGTATCATCGAACATGTGATAAATGGAATCGCGGCAGCTCTCGATATTCTTGGACAGCTGCTGAGCTTGTTTGAACCCCTCTGTTACCCTAGTGCGAAGACTTGAGCTAGCTTCCTGCTGCAGTTCCAGTTACTTTGAGGACTTGTAAATGAAGCAGGGTGCATACCATCTCTAGAGAACGCAACAACTCTGCTACTAACTCATCGCGGACATCAAATGGTTCTTTCATAGTCACCCCTTCTCCAATTTTCCACCACTCCGTAAGTTTAAATCGTGGAATGGCTAATGCCTCAATCTTGCATTTCAGCCTCTGGTCCGCATCATGTGCTGCATAGGATGCCGGGTTCCTGATGTCCGAAAAATGGTGAAAGGCAATCCTGACTGCCTCTGGCACATGAGGGGGGCTGCCGCTAGACGATAAAAGGCCAGTGACCCATACGGCAGCAAGCTAAATCCAAATTCTGATCAGAATGTGTTCCACTTGTTTTAGATGGAAAATTAATGCTTGCCACTTCATTGTGTAAGCTGGTGATATACTTTTTCATCTTTATCGGCAGAGTTGAGCAAGATAGAGGATATTCTCTCGCCAATGCAGGTGAGCACAGCATCTAATATAGAGGTGCCTGTTTCAGCTGACATAGTATGTAGTGTGTAACGTGAATGGAGTGTGATATTGCCTTTGGAAGCTGCCTATGAGTCCTAATAATCTAAGGTAGGGTTACGCTGCCAAATCATACACGTGATCCTGGGACCATGCTCGGCAGCTCTCCCGACAACTTTGGACCAGCGCAATGGGTTCTATGGGCCAATGGGTGACCATAGACAGAGACTATAGGCCCATATGAGGTGTTGGCTCGGCAGCTCAACCCATCGGCCTACACTTGGCAGCTCTCCTAACAACTTTGGGTCAACACGATGGGTTCTGTGGGCCCATGTGAGGATGTTGTTTGCCAGTTCCCTGCCAGCTATTGGCCAATACAACGTCATCAGCAGCGATTCCACTGTCTACATGGCTTCCCTTTTAGTAGATAGAAACAAGCCCAACTTGCCATTAGATGCTGCCAATATTTTAACCCCCAATGACTACCAACGACTAGTTGAGATTACTGTATGTATTTGAATAATTTTATCTACTCGTTTTTGGCTGTAGTAGGACCTTGGCAAACTCAGTGATGAACAGACACATAGGAACTATACTCACAGTGGGACAAAGTACTGTGGTGAGATATAGAGGGTGACTGAGAAGCAGCACAGGAGGTGTCAAGCAAGTAAAGCAAGATGATAGTCTGGCACACAGCAGTGAGAGAACTGATAATAGTATTACAGTGGAGGAGAACATACCTGGCACACAGCAGTGAGAGAACTGATGTGGACCAGGAGCGTACAAGCACTACTACTTATACTGTACAGAGGTGTGACACTAGTACAAGAGTGGTAACGTAGAGTCACAGAATACAAGGAGCGTTGTTCTACATACAGGACAAAAGGAGTGTATGAAAAGAGAACAAGGCGACTAGAACAAAGAGAGTCCAGACAAAGATGATATCATAATGACATCACAATAAAGATAGGAACTAAAGGAGAACAAAGGACTGAGTACAATGAAGCGTCTGGAGTGTTCTACATGATGTCATGGTACATGATGTCATACATGACGCAATGATCAGCGCTAGATTGTACAGATCAAATGTAAGTAATCTACAAGTCCAATTAATCTAATCTAAAGCAGTCCATGCTGCAAGTCCGGTTCGTACGAGCCGCTAAGTGCGCAAGGGTCACTTATCAACACTCAGGAGGTGGGTCATTAATCTAATCTAAAGCAGTCCATGCTGCAAGTCCGGTCCATACGAGCCGCTAAGTGCGCAAGGGTCACTTATCAACATCTCCCCGTGATCTACAATCTAAGTACACACAAGTCCCATGTCATTCGTTGTGCTTCTGCAGCAGGACACGCGGTAGTGACTTTGTGAAGCCATCCGCAACCATATCTACAGTAGGAGTTCTAATGAGGGTGATGGTCCCCTTTTTCGATGTACTCCCGAATGACATGATGCCGTATGGCAATGTGCTTAGACCGTCTCCCAGTGACAGGGTTCAAGGCCAAGTCAATGGCACCCTTATTGTCACCATGAAGTGGGATGGGGTCGTCGACCTCGTACCCTGAGTTCCATGAGGAAGCTCTGATACCACGCAGCCTGTTAGCCTGCGTCGGTCATGGCCATGTATTCCGCTTCCGTTGTGTTTTGGGCAACAGTCTTTTGCTTGCGCGAAGACCAGCTTATTGCACCGTTAGCTAGTAAGAACACATAACCAGAGGTGGAGTGGCGGTCATCAGTCTGATCAGCCAGACTGGAAGTCAGTGTAGCCATGAAGGCCATCGCCATTTGCGCCATCATAGACAATACGCATATCCATAGTTCCCACTAGTAGGACAGGACATACTGCGCAAGTCGCAGATGTTGTGGTGAGGGATTCGCTGCGTACTGCGCCAAACGTGACACAGCGAAAGAGATATCTGGCCTAGTGCCAATCTGCACATAAAGCAGACTCCCAATAAGAGATTGGTAGTGAGAGATATCTGGGGCAGTTGCCTGCGACGTATATTTAACCAGGTGCTCGTCAGCACCAGCGGGCAAGGGTGTGTTGTGTGGTGTGGCATCAGACATGCCAAAGCGTTCAAGGACATCCTTGATGTAGCCAGACTGATCTATTTCGATGCGTCTAAGGGAGCGGTCACGCACAATGCGCATACCAAGATAAGACTCTATCTCCCCGAGATCCTGTCATCTCATAGCGTTCAGACAAAGTCTGACTTCAAACGCTTGATACCACTCAAGCGAGGGACCCAGTATAGTGATGTCGATCAACGTAGACAATAACGAAGAGTGGATCATACCCCTCCCGTTGAGGCATCACATATATGCCAGCATCAGCAAACGTCCGCTTAAAGCCGAGTGCAGTGAGCACTCCATGGAATTGCAAGTTCCATGCGCGGGAGGCCTGTTTGAGACCATAGATCGCCTTAACCAGGCGACACACCTTCGTCTCAGAGCCAGTGACAGTGAAACCTTGTGGCTGCTCCATGTAAATCTCCTCGTCAAGCACGCCATTGAGAAAAGCAGACTTAACATCCATCTGATGGATGTGCCAGTCCTCCAGCGCGGCCAACGCCAGAAGTAAACGTAGCGACTCAAATCGTGCGACGGGAGAGAAGGTTTCATCAAAATCTACGCCAGGGATCTGCGTGAATCCCTTAGCCACCAAGCGAGCTCTGTAGCGGCCATCCGCTTTGAGCTTAAAGACCCATTTGGATTTTACTGCCTTGCGATTAGGCGGGAGATCCACTAACTCCCAAGTCCCATTTTTAGCTAGGGCGTCCATTTCATACTGACACGCCTTAGTCCACTCATCTGCAGCTGCAGACCGCATGGCCTCTGCATAAGATTGCAGGGTCTCAGCCCACAAAGGCAGCAGCCAATAACTCCGCATACCCCAGACGCCTGCCGCGCCATGCCGCATTGTCCGCATTGAAGTAACGCGGATTAGGCACAGGGACACGAGCACTGCGCCTTGGTGCATTGTCCATTTCGCGCAACAGCTGACTACGCTGTGCACGATCCTCAAATCCCCCAGGCATTTCTGGTGAGGGAGGAGGGACATGGCGCATAATGCGCGTTGCACTAGGACGCGGCGGGGGTGAAGTGGGAGTGGTCTGCTCACGTTTAGGTGTGGTGGGCAGAGCTGGCAGAGCAGGTGGTGGAGTGGTGGGGCGTGGTTGGACTTGTGGGGGTCTAAGAGCTTTTCAACATCCTCCTCCTCACTACTACTGGAGTGTGCAGGGGAGGGGGCTCGCATTGGTGGTAACACCGGCGGGTGAGGCACGGCAGTCACTGTTGTGCTAGGCACGACTGGTGGTGAAGGTGTGGGGTGTGTCTCAACACCCTGAAGGGACGGGAAGCTACTCTCGTCGAATGTCACATCCCTGGACACTCGGACGGAGCGGGTTGAGCGGTCCCAGAGCTTATAGCCCTTAGATTCGGGCTCAAACCCGATAAGCGTGACCTCAATGGCCTTCGCATCTAATTTGCGACGCTTATCAGCGGGTACGTGCATGTACCCCTTGCATCCAAAGACGCGTAGATGTGAGACATCAGGGTACTTTGCCAGAGTGCCAGAGCTCATAAGGAGTGCGCCATTAAGCCCACGGACTGGAGAGCGGTTATAGATGTGCACAGCTGCGCACACTGCATGCTCCCAGAAGCCTTTAGACATGCCAGCTGTGTGGAAGCATGGACATTGCCTTATCCATAATGGTGCGGTTAAACCGCTCGGCTTTCCGTTAGACTGTGGTGAACCCGGCATCGTGAGGTGATGCTCTATCCCTTCTGCTTAAGAATGTCCTGCGTGACACTCGACATGTACTCGCCACCACGGTCAGAGTGCAGAGCGCACAAGTTTATGGCCAGACTTGGGTTTCACCCCAGGCCAAATACATCTGCAGCGACTTAGGCAAACTGATCCTTCGACTTAAGAAAGTGGACCACAGTGAATTTAGTGTGGTCGTCTATGAAGGTGGCTGTGTACGTCGAACCTTGCAGGGACTGAGTCTGCATAGGACCGGCGAGGTCACTGTGCACAATCTCAAATTGACGAGTTGTCCTTTTGTTGGAGGACGCAGAAAAGGGTTGGCGAGTGGACTTGCCCATCTCGCACCCACGGCAGACTGTGTGGGCCGTGGTAGAGCTATCTATGTCCATGCCAGTAGTGGCAGAGGGACCATGCGCCTTCAGCGCCGCAGAGGAGATGTGTCCCATGCGTTGATGCCAGATATCAAGTGTGGCAGCACTTGATTTTGTGTGGGCATTGAGGCCGACGCTGGCTGCGTCCAACCAGTACAGGTTGTCCTCAAGGTAGCCTTTGGCCACACACTTTTGGTTGACAGATATTTTAAATGAGCCACTGTCAAAGGCAATCTCAGCACCCTTTTGTGCTAGGGCGCGCGTCGACAAGAAGCGCGTCTTCACCTGTGGTAGGTGTAGCACATTGCTGAGGGTGATAGAGATACCCTGGCTCGTTGTAAAGACGACAGACCCGACACCCACTTGGTCTATGGTGGACTTATCACCCAGGCGTACAGTGCCTTTAGTTGGGGTGTAGTCCTTGAAGTCAGACCGATGTGGGGTGATGTGGTGAGTGGCACCACTGTCCATCATCCAACGCACACGCGAGGCAGCATACAAGGCAACACCAATTGATTCAGAGGCCCAATCTATCTTGGGCTCTACAACCTCTGTAATGGAGGCGGTGGTAGGTACTAGGACATGACTATTGGCAGCCTTGTTGCCTGCTTTCTCCTTCTCCTTTGCGTCAGCCTCATCCTTCTTCCTCTTCCTGCAGTCAGGCTTGATATGGCCCTTTTTGTTGCAGTAGTGGCAAGTTAGACCAGAGTGGTCCTTCTTGCCCTTCTTGCCCGTCGACTTGACGGGGGCCACCTTGTTGAGGGAGGAGCCAGAGGGCCCAGCGCGGCGAGCTTCTTCCGACACTATGCGCGCTATGATTCAGCGTGCTTAAGTCCAGAAGGGGCCCCACTGGCGAGGATGGTAGAGGCCAACACCTCATAAGAGGGCGGCAGTGCGTGGAGGAGAATGAGACAGAATTGAGTGTCAGTGACACCCATCTGTGCGTTGGAAAGGGCAACCCGCAGCTCATTGAGCTTGGCCAACTGAGTGGCCATGGGTGCGGAGTCGTCGAGGCGGGCTTGTGTTAGCTGGATCCACAAGTTGAAGATGGTGGTGCTGCCCGAAGCACCAGCGTATACATCTCTGAGCTTGTCCCACTTGGCTTTGAAGGTGGGATAGGCGGCATTGTCGGCAACGAGGGAGTAGACGTCAGGTTTGAGGTAAAGGCGGAGGTACGCCTTCGCCCGACGTTGTACTGAGTCCCATTCGTCTTGAGGGACATCAACTGGTCCATGGTGGAGGGTGAACACATCCTCTGCTTCGTGCAGCGTGAGGATGGCTTCAATCGTCCCAGACCACTCATTCCAGTGAGTGCCGTCGAACTGTTCAAGGCGAATGCCAGAGGGCATGCCGAACGTTGCGCCATAGGCAGCAGAGATGCGTGCAGAGGGTGTGGACCCAGTGGGGGGAAGCGTGGAGCCCCCCGCAGTAGCAGTAGCACCAGGCAGCAGCGCCAGTGGGGAGATGGTGCGCGAGAAGACATTGGGATGATTTAATCTATCGCCGAGGAGCAGTCAGCGATAGTGCTTCATAGTTTGCAAGACAAAGATAGATGGGGATACCACTCCTGTCTGTGATTCTGTAAGGCCAGAACGCTAACGCGTCCTGCCTCCTGATAGTATGCCAGTGATACAAGGGCTAGGCCCAGGTTGGAGAGTCCCTTTGCCATACCATGAGCTAGCTGCCAGCCAGGATGTGTCTAAGACACAGCTCAAATGGTTTGCGTCAGGGGGAAGGTGAAGGGAATGCTTTCAGAGCCCAAGGCTGTCTACCTCAGCCTCCTCGGCCTGTTGGTTGCCTCATCGCCACAAGTGGCTTTACTGAATCCTTTCCCATTGCCGCTACAAGGCAGGTATCTGGTTGCAGAACACCATAATGGTGAACACCCCCCAGAGCCTGAACCAGGTTTTACACTCCCATGGTGAGGAGATCCTGCGCCCAGTGTGGAGCACCAGAGACAGCTGGCGCTAAGCTCCACAATACACAGCCCAGTGGGCCATGCACGCCTGGATATTTTGAAGTTAAGGGGCTACCAGACCCAGTCTCCTTGCGCATAGCGCAGGGGCCTAGGAAAACAGTAGGGGTGAAAGTAGGACTACTGGGCAGTACATACACAGGAGGTTCCTCAGCAGAGACAAGTGGCGCCCCACTGCTCTCTGCCTTGGGCAAGGCTGGTAAGGCCCCAGACAGACCTTAGCCTGGTGTGTCCTCCTAGGAAGACAGTGACCAGCCAAGTGGAGTGGCTACGGCACCAGGGCCCATAACCTGATGAACAGACACATAGAACTATACTCACAGTGGGACAAAGTTACTGTGGTGAGATATAGCTGGGTGACTGAGAAGCAGCACTAGGAAGGTGTCAGCAAGTAAAGCAAGATGATAGTCTGGCACACAGCAGTGAGAGAACTGATAATAGTATTACAGTAGGAGGAGAACATACCTGGCACACAGCAGTGAGAGAACTGATGTGGACCAGGAGCGTACAAGCACTACTACTTATACTGTACAGAGGTGTGACACTAGTACAAGAGTGGTAACGTAGAGTCACAGAATACAAGGAGCGTTGTTCTACATACAGGACAAAAGGAGTGTATGAAAAGAGAACAAGGCGACTAGAACAAAGAGAGTCCAGACAAAGATGATATCATAATGACATCACAATAAAGATAGGAACTAAAGGAAGAACAAAGGACTGAGTACAATGAAGCGTCCGGAGTGTTCTACATGATGTCATAGTACATGATGTCATACATGACGCAATGATCAGCGCTAGATTGTACAGATCAAATGTAAGTAATCTACAAGTCCAATTAATCTAATCTAAAGCAGTCCATGCTGCAAGTCTGGTCCGTATGAGCCGCTAAGTGCGCAAGGGTCACTTATCAACACTCAGGAGGTGGGTCACTCTTAAGCAAAGCAGTAAACTTGGACCCCGCCTGGACAGCCATTGAACTCCACATAGCGCTTTGTCTTGCTGCCCACACAGCATGCCCCGGCTGTGACTGGGGCTCAATGAGCTCCTGCTTTGTTTGCCAAAATTTCTCTTGATGTCTGAAGAACCTAATGGCAGAGTCCATCTCGACTTGGAGACACTGAAGCTCTTCAATCCACCGCATTTTTTGAGCTTTTGCTCGAAGCCAATGGACCCAGTAGACTGTGTGGAGTGTTAGATTTCTTAAGCATGTATGAACAGAGTAGCCCGTACAATCTTCCATCCATTCCCCAACGTCGGCATCTCTCCGAACATCCATTGTCCAAAACCAAGGCAATGATTTGTTCCGTTGTCCACGCACATGGGGTGCAATTACGCTTGTCTTGACACTCAAGTCCTGGCGCCTCAAGACTTTGTACCTGTCAAGGAGAGAGCTGCTGGCGCCAAGGTCTACTATTGCCTGCCGTGCACAAGTATACACCCGAGCATGATGTTGAACAGTTGACTTGGCAGCATGCACCTCTGTCCAAGCATGAGTTTTGAGTCTCTGTGTACGTGCTGGACGAACGTCATGTCTGAACAGATAGGATTTGTGTCCCAGGGCAATGCAAATATGATGCAGAGTGTCATTGAGTTGGCCCTCCCTTAGGTGAAGTTCTGCCTTCACCAGGTCTTCGGCACCATTTTTGTCACACCAGTCATATCCGAGATGTGAGGGGAGATGCAATGGGATATACTCCGCATCAATACTGCCGTCAGTGGAGTTATTTCCTGATACTTGCAATTGATCATGTTCTTCGGCAGATGATGCACACTTGTCATCGTCTTCTCCTTCACCGATGCCATCAAATTCGATGCCGATATATCTTTCTCTTAAAGGGGTGTTATCCCAGGAGTCACCTCCACTGTCAGGGGAAGCCCGGAGAATGTTAGCTGCCTGCTTTTGGAACGTGTCAACTCTTTCTTGAAGCCGAGCACGCTTCAAGGCAATATCCCTTTGTTGATCTGGTGTTGGATGGGACCCAATCTTCCTTTCCAGTGCTTGAAGGGATAACCTACATTTTTTGTGAAACCATGATCAGAAGTCTCCCTCAGAAAGCTGCCGAAAATCATACTGTGTCTCCTGAATCTTCAACCCGCTACTGAGCCACGTAGCATGCCCCTTATGGCCAGAGCCCTCTATCTCCTTCTCTGTCAAATCAAGAAGTATTTCTGCACGCGATGGGACTGAATCCTCATGTTAGGCAAAAACAATCACGGAGTAACCAGACCCACATCGTTTCATCTTGATGTCATAGATGTCCATCACTTTTACATCACGACCTCGCTCCCTTTGTGCGTGCTCCTCTTCGGCACCCCAAGCCTTAATACGTTCTGGACTTGCCGATGCACTTATGGACTCAAATGCTGCCATGCTCAGCATAGCTGCCGAAAGTGCCTTTCGGTAGCGTCTAGACACAGCATTGACTACACAACCAGAGTGAGCACCAGTGCGGCATCCATAGGAAAGAACTTGCCTAGGTCGATAAGTTTCTTCCAATTGGAGTCGTTCATGTGGTCGTCTATGACCTCCCTACGGTGTGATGTTGACATCCCCCTTGTGCTTCTGGTGATCTCATTGAGCGGAGCCCAAAGTGTTTCAATGGTCTTGCCATCGATTTGTCGTCCACCTTTGATAAAGCTAGGTGAGTACCTAGCTAGGCAGGTATCTTGGTGTCCATGTATGTGAAAAGGCCGATGCCCAACCTAAGCTCCAGGTTATCAGGAACTTCAAGATAGTTGCTGCCAACAACCCTCTCCGCCATATGAACACTCCATTGACACATGACATCGTAGCAGATGAGGGCGGCCTCTATTCCCTCCATATTAAAGTTCAGGGCCTTGAAAATGGAGTAGTCCATGTTCTTCTGGCTTTTGGAGGTTGGTTTTCACCTAGCATATGTTGATAAATATGAAAACTCACGCTTCTCCCTTTTGAAAGTCAACAACAGAATCAGGGACAAAGGCCCCATGAATACAGGCTGTGGCGCCGATTCCAGTTGATTCAAGGTGTGAGCTCTGCTTGTTTACATTATTTACTGCACGGTGATCATGGCATGTCGACCTCTGCTTGAGTGTGAGCTTTCCTCTGCCGAAATACAAGATGTAGTACCGACCTGCCACCTCTCAACTGCCGATTTCAGATGCGATTCGTATGGTTCTCGGCTGACCATGAACCCTGTGCCTTCGGAAAGTGGAATATCATTCTCTGGATTTCTCATCTTCATGTGCTCTGCCTGGAAGTTGCCATCCATCATGAAACCTCGCATAAAAAGGACGTCGCTAAAGTGATATATGTCGGCAGCTGCCAGGTACCGATGTCTATTAACGCACCTATTTTCATACTCTCTCCAATCTTCAGGGAGGTTGATCCCGGGTTGTGCACACAAAGCACAAAATATAGCCATCGATCCTGACTTCTGTTCTTCATCCCCTCCATACCCAAAACCAAATCGCTTTCGGGAAATGAGCACTCTCCACTGTCGGCAGGCCCTAAGAAGCTCCCGATATCGGTCCTAAGTATTCCACTTAGTTTACCGTCGGCAGATAGGCTTGTAAATCCTCCTACCGGCACTGTATTCGGAAACTCATCATTTGTGAGTCTCCTTAGGCGACTGAAAAACTGGCTTGGGGTTGTCTTGCATTCAAGATTATCCAAATGGAAGTCTTCTAGCACCCGGAAGGTAAATGCTGTCTTTGGGTTGCGAAATGTAGCTGGAAAGAGCCCTGCCGTCATCAACTGCATGTCGTGCTCGGGAGCTTCAGGGCAGCAGCACCAGCTGACACCAATATCATGAACACCAGACCTATCAATAACAGTAATGATTGGGTTTCCATCTTTGTCACGACGACCAGGTTTTGAGTTGTTGTAACCAAGGTTGGCAGCTGTGCCGAAGCCAAAGTCGGCAGCTGTGTCATATTCATTTTGGCTGCCGACCTGGCGGTCTTCATCGTCGCAGTCCATCTGTGACTGTATCGATTGGGATGTGATTTAAAATATAAAAGGGTTCGCAACGCACGCTTTGATTCAATTGATTGGGGCATAAATCTCCAGAGTGTCCAAGACGCAAGCTTACCCCAACCTCCCGCATCCAAGATGAAATAAAGTATTTTCCTGTCCATCTCTGGACCCTGTGGAAAGGGAGCTGCTGGTGGGACTTCCGGCAACACTCCTTGCAGAGCACCAGAGTAGGAAAGCATTCAGTGCACCTCCACTCAAATGGAGCAGACATGCAGCTCTGACACGTTGTCATAGCAGGGACACCCTCAGAATTGAGGAGGCAGCGCAGGTAAGGGCCAATCCTAGGAATAAACTCCTCCATATAGGTACGTTGGGACTGAGACATGTCAATTACTGTCAAGGACAGACGTGTGAGTGAACTCACTCTTTTCTGTTCTGGCTCCTCTATCCAGAATGTGTCGTCGATATCCATAGGTGGAGGATCAGTTTCATGCAAAGTTGCCTCATGATTGTCTATCTCTCTTCCACCAGCACCTCTCCTCGGTACTGGCAAATCTGTTGAGGTGATCACTTCAACTGGGACGCTTCTAGTTCCTCGAGAGCTCTCCTGAGTCACCCAGTCGATTATCTTGGCCTTAGACTTTCTCTGGAAGACTTTGGATGCCTTTATACCTTTGGGTGCCATGGGGAGCCAAGATAGGTGGGGTTTTGCGTTGTGGTGTATATGCTTGGAGGAGTGCCTCTTATCAGCCTACCGGAAAAGTTGGTGGTCCGAGTATTGTTCTGGCAACTTCAGTGGCTTCGGTAGCTTCGGCAGCTTCGGCAGTCTAGATATTTCATTTACAGCTTTGGCAGGCCAGGCATTGTATTTGCAGATCGGATAGATCTGGACCTATAGCCGCCCACTCTACTGTTGGTGGATTTGAGGGACCGGCATCGGCAGCCTTGCAAACCACTCTGGGATGTTCAACGAGTCCAATGTCTGTTGGAGACATTCTCTGGACATCTTCCTTCCAATGCACCTGATGTCCTCACCGATAGCCAATGGCCACTTCATGAATGTAACACATTTTTTATTTACTTTATATGGATATGGGACGATAGACCATATGTAGCTAAATACACATGTAGCTTGAACAAGTGCTGGGAAATTGGTATCACCAGCCATAACGCTGCCGAAACTTCCTCGAATTAACTCTGAGAAGGTGTGTGAGGCAAGGACACAGCAGATAATTTTTTAATCACATACCCTCGACCATCCCATATAATAGTGCCATCCTCCCTAGCACATGTAGCGGCATACCCAGGTTGCTGTACCAGCTCCACTTCTTGAATGGCGCCAGCTACCAAGCGTCGTAATCCATGAAGGCGGATTGAGTCTTCTTCTTCTATTCCTGGTACTGCTATAATACTTGCTGCTTCTGAAAGCCACTCTTGAATAAAGTCTTCAACATGCTTCTGGAATGGCTCTATCCACGGGAAAAGGCAGAATGTTTGAAGTATGAATTTCAACTCATCGAAGCAGTTGCGAGCCCTTTCTTCCTCCTCTATCATGTCTGGGGTTCTTCGGGAATCTGCTGATTTGGATTGTAAGATGAGAGAACATTCGTAGCCCCTTGATATCCATGTGAGAACAAAGTCACTGGAGGGGGTAGCAGACGCACCAGGAAAGAGCAGCCTTTGAGCACTTCAGCAGGTCCTCCGCTGCCATTAGCATGCACCTCTGTGCACACCTTTCCTCCAATAGTGCATGCTCTGCTTTGCTGACCTTTCGGTACCCAGGTGCTCGCTTCCGCCGAGCATATTCCCGCTGGTAAGTCTGGAGGGGTTTTTTGTTCCTAGGAATTTAGCACATAAGATATCTGGCCACTCGTATTGAAGAGCAGGGAAACAGTGCCATAATATTACTCACCTTTGATAGTATGCTGTTCTCTTCATCGTTTGCTGTAAGGGAAAAGGATTGCGGGACAACAGCCTGTTATACATCCACAAATGGGTCCTGTAAAAGGCAGTTATTAAGGCACCTGAAAGTGCAGCCAGCCATCATTTTGGAGTCTGTCATCTGGGCGCATCAGTCGGTAGCTGCCGAAGCACAATCTAGGGTCCTTAGATGGCCTGGTTTTGCCAATGTTGCAACCAGACCCTATTTACGATATCAACAGTGCCAAGATAGATAACTGCTAAGATGGGTCTGTCTTGACAAAAAAACAAAGCATTTATCTTGTGCAGCCAGGTTGAGAAATAAAGCTTGATAGTATAGACTCTGAGGATGCAGTATGAGCACGCCCCATTAACATCATGAGGATTTTGATTGTTCGGCAGCTCAGAGGAGGGAGCACTCTGCATTCACAAATCTAGATCCTCAGTCACTGTAGACAAAAAACAACAGATTTGTCTCGCACAGCTAGATTGATACATAAAGCTTGATAGTATAGTCTCTATGAAAGCAGTATGAGCACGCCCCATTAACATGGAAAGGATTTTGAATTGTTCGGCAGCTCAGAAGAGGGGGAATAGGCAAACTCAGGTTCTTGGCCACTACAGACCACCATTTCACTTTTCTTGGGAAGATGTACACGCTTGAGACATTTGGTGAGCTGCTGCAAAAAACAACATTTCTTCGCATCTGCAAAACATTGAGCCAACAGATGAGCTGCCGACCCCATAGATCTGCTCCAATGGCTATGCCCCATTTCACCTATGCTCATTGCTAGGGACATAGAAGTCTGACTTCACTGAGGGAAGGAAATATATATAGGAGAAAGCACTGGAATTCTCTACGCTACCAGATAGCAGTCTACTGACATCCAAGATTTCCCTGGCACCTTAGCCCACTCGTGCACTCTATCCCTCATAAAATATACATAGCACACTCTTTCTCCTTCAAAGTGCTCCACTTCATGCTCCAACATTGCTGCTAACACTCCAACTACCGAACCAGGACCATACTCAAGTGAAAGTCCAAGACCCGGCAGCTTCAAATTGCAATTTCGGTAGCTTCCTACAGACGCCAGTAGGTCATACCATTGTTTTCTGGAACTGACATCCCGATGTGGTGGCGTGAGGCGGTTGCATATGACAGAGATGCCGCTGTAAACGGATGTCCATTTGTGGAGGATCTCCTGGGGCTTGATCTCAGAGCAGCTTCTTAGCACTTTGAAGGTATCCCGACCGGCATCATAAAGTTCCGGATGAATGACAGCCAGTATCGCACCCATTATTGAATTCGTTTCAGTGGCGCGATCTAGCCAGTCTAAGGCAGCTGGATTTTTCAAAGACACGGAGACCTGAGGGAAATTTTGTACCATCTCAATTGAAATCAGCTACCGAACAAGAAAATATTACATGATTAAACAGCTCACCTCATGCCCTTGTTGGAACCATGCAGGTGAAAGGTCAATTAACCCTTGATGGCCATCTAATCCCGAAGGAAAGTATCCTGGATCAAGGCGCCAAGAGGTGCCTGTTCAGCGCTTTTCCAGCAATGGATGTAACTTCGCCATCGCGGCCATCATTTCACTCTAAAATGCATATTCAATTTGATGTGGTGATCGGACAAGGTGAATAAACTCACTTGCCTAGAATCATTCAAGATTCCAGGAAGGTGCCATGCCAATATAACTCCCTGCATATCAACAATAATGCAGGGTCTTGAAATGGGAATGTCGGCAGCTGAATCATTCCGTGGAGGATATTGCCTTCTCATAATGGCCTCGCCAGCGTCTGCGGCAGCAGTTCCCGGCCTTGGGAACTTCTTTGGGAGCTTCTCCACATAACGCGTAGCATCCCACTCTATCTTCACTGCTCAGATTATTTCAGAAATTGATGCCTGAGTGGCTGGTCTACATAACTGACCGCGGTTCATGAAGGCCTCCACCAGAGTGAGTGCCATTTGGTCCAGCTCCAAAATTAGATGCACCGGCAGCATCAGGGGGACTTGTGGCGCCATGGCAGCATCAATCAGCTCAGAGGAGCGCTCATCTAACTTGAATCGGAACTGAGCTCGGAGATATTGGGCACAGAGATGCGAGAGACTCAGGGGAGTGAGTCTGCGGGAGTTAACAGGCTGGAAAGACTGCATATTCTAACCGTTAAGGAACTTGGTGCAGAAGACTAGCTGCCGATCCACCCGAATTCCGTAGTTTTTCTAGCTGCCGATAAACAAACCCACGCTGCCAAGCATGTGATATCGTCACTTAAACTGCCGCAGATTGTCAGACCTTCAGTCTGTCCCTCCTGTTAATCTTCCCCATGCCCAAAAAAACAACCAAGAAAGGTGCCAAGCCCAATTCTGTGCATCACAGTAAGGGGGAGAAGGACGTAGCTCTGTCAGATGATGAAACCTCAGACGAAGACTATGACTCAGGTCTAGAGTCTGAGGGCTCGTATCCATCTTCTGACTTCGGGTCAGTTGCATCTGGCGAGTTACGTTGGCTCGCTGCCGATCTTGAGGACGAGGTGGGAGGTGCCACGAGTGAAGAAAGGTGTGTATAACCATTGTATTTACGCAAACGCCCTCTGTTGATGTCACTTCACAGCCCCTCAAAGCAGGACATTGAAATCACAGATGAACAAGCGAGCATGTTGCAGAAGCACACTGCCGAGTTCCGGGCTGCCGATGCAGATGGTCGGTTAAAAATCATCCAAGATTCGGTGGACCGCATTGAGAGACACTGGTGACAAGGCGCCGAATTTGATAGAAAGGTCGTAGAAACAGTATGTGCACTCTTGGCTACATTGTCCAGCCCTGATATTTTGCAGCTTGTCCGCCGGTACCTTTACAACAAGTGCCGACAGGAGTGCAAAAGATTCAGCTTTCGTCGCAAACGATGGACATATCACGACATTTTGATTGACCATCACCAGCAGGAACTGGACAAGATGGCTGTTGAAATGTCTGGGTCAACGCCAGGATCACGAAGCTACCTTGGCTGTTACAGGAAGGCTGTGAAGTTAATTGGCGAAAGGTTGGATGAAGACACACAGGTGAAGTACCGAGCAGAGGCGAAGAAATGGGCAGAGCAAGGTGTACCTCCTCGGCAGCAGCAGCGGTATGTACATGCCAATCATTTTACCAGATGGAAGTTGACTAAATCTCACCAAGGATGTTTGAGAAGCACGGTATTCATACAATCCGGGACTTTTCTGAGACCATGTACTGCCAATATGGAGTGCGCATTGCTATTTTGGGGGGGTATTGTGATGATGACGGACCCTCGATCATGTTGTGCGTATACAAAGCTATATACTTACAATCTAACAACCTATCAAATAGCTATGACAACAATGACGAGCTGGGCGGAACTTCTTTCAAAGCCCGGTACAACGGCTGGTCAAAGGACCCACTGGTTGAGGAGTTCTCAAGATGGACTGCCGAGTCTTTTGGTTAGCGTCTATTTCACTTCAAGAGAAATGTGCTAATATGACACCTTCGTAGGGGAATACCCTGCCGATAGCGGTGAAGAGGACAGAAAAAGGAAGGATAAAACCCCTAAGGTGAAGCTGCCGATGGACGAAAATGGGTACCCTGTGCTGCCGAAATGGGAAGACATTGATCGCGAGGGCCTCATGTACAAGAAGGTGGTCATTGGCAAGTTCATGAGTGAGATGTACCGTGAGTGAACTACAGTTCCCTGTTGCTGACCTAGCCAGTTATCTGATTCTCAGAGATTGCTGCCGGTGGGAGCAAGGGAAGGGTCCCATGGGCCAGAATACATGAGGCCCAAGGCGACTTTATTGCTGCCGAGTACCTGCCGGAAGGGGTCACTCTGACACAATACCATCACATTCGTCTCCATGACGCCAACTCCCTACTCAAGCACTGGATACAGAGGCGAGCTGCCGGCAAGATCCCATTCCGCTTCAAGAAAGTGGATAAGGCTAACAGGCATT
This sequence comes from Lactarius indigo, assembly GCA_025766275.1. Taxonomy (NCBI): domain Eukaryota; kingdom Fungi; phylum Basidiomycota; class Agaricomycetes; order Russulales; family Russulaceae; genus Lactarius; species Lactarius indigo. The sequence goes on along the minus strand of JAFKAC010000118.1, from coordinate 87,093 downwards.
ATGATGGTGAGCATTCAACTGGGGGTGGGTCTAATGGACAAAGCCAAGAAGATGGTGCTGGGAGTCCAAGCAGTGTAAGTAACTGAGCTCCCTTATGTTTCTGTAACTTAGGCCTCACCCTCACCAGAGCGCCAATGGTCAGCAGCCTCATGAGGAGCTGCCGATGCAAGAAGATGGGGGAATGCTGCCCCCACACCCTCCCAACCCCCCACCTCCGCCTCCACCTCCTCACACTCACACTCGTCCTCGCCCTCGCATCATCACGCAGCACCCAGCTCCCATCGGCAGCTCAAGGGCAGGTCCTGCCCAGGAACGCTCCCCTGACGACCAAGTAAGTGACCTAAATTCAATCTAGCGCCTTGAAACTCAGGGCCTCTCACCCAGGTAACTGCCGATACCCCCCCCTCCAAGCGCCAGAAAGTTGATCGCCATTTGACAAATACACAGAATGACACTCGGCGCTCAGCGCACATAACGCGGCCTACAGAGCAGGCTAAGCAAATTCAGTAAGTGATAGCTTCCTCATTGACTCTAGAAGGTGAATGTGTCCAATAGGAGCAGCGGCATGTCTGCCAGGACCAGAGTGGGTCGCTAGAAGGAGGAGGGGCAAGGGGCATACACCGCTGCGGATGATTAGTATCTCCCTCACATCCCTTTTCTGGGTTCTCACTCGTACCAAGCGTCACTCAGAGTGTAACGTAAATATCTATCTATACACGTGTTGTGCAAATTTTCAGCACCATTAAATGCCTTGACAATGATATAGTGTTGCGGCAGCTCAAGCCAACATTTTTGCTGCCTTGGGAAATAAGATGTCGGAGATCTGAAAATATTTGGGGAGGTAGATATTCTCAAATGCTGAGGAATCCTCCGCCAACTCTAAGCGATAAAATCGGACCGTTTGTGAGTTATTTGACCAGTTCTGAACAGCTGCCGAAACATCACAACCAACTCACAATCACGCAGGGCGAAACAAGACAGCAAGTGGAGATTGTATTTGATACAGACATGGTACAGTAGGGCAGTGAACTAGCTAGATGTGAGACAAGTATGTAAAGAGATACCGAGGCAGAGGGAAATAGTAAACAAAACAAAAACGATGCCAAAAAATGCGTAAAGTAAGACAAAGGTCTTACAATCTGCCCTTCCAGTTCTCATCTTGCACGCGTATCCATTCTTCAATCGCAGCTACCCTTCTCTCCAAGGCCACCATGCTGCTGCTGCTGGGAGACGGCACTTGCGACTCCTGGGCAGCAGAGCTTTGCTGTTGCGAGGAGACCGAGGGTGGTGGGTTCGGCACCAAGACATACGGCACGAGTTTCTTCCTCTTCGATGACACGTGCCGACGGAGAGCGGGGGCTATGGAGGGGGAGTGGTCGTCAATGGGAACAGGAAAGTCGGCAGCAGGGGTAGGGGGAATGGGAGTGGCGGCGGCAGGGGGAATGGCGGTAGCAGTGGTAGGAGGAACTGCAGCAGCAGGGGAAGGGGCGGCGGTGGCAGAGATGATGGGAATTGAAGTGGGAGTAGGGACAGAGGGCTCGGCAGCTGCGTCTACAGCAGGGAACAGCTCCGCAGAGGGTGGGACGGGCGACTCAGCTGCAGACGGTGAAACCGAAGCTGCCGAGCGAGAATGGCCATGAGATGACCCGCTGTCCAGCTTCATCCTCCCAACCATCCTTGAGGCAAACGCTACTGAGTCTGAACCCACCCTGACCCCACGCCTCGGCTGCTTCCCCTTGAGCTGCTCAAGGCGGAACTTGAAGACCTGCTTGGCCGTCAGTATCCGCCGATCTGCCTTGCCTGTCTTCGCGTTTATGGGCATCAGACTGCATTGCTGCTTCTTCTCCTTGCAGCGAATGCAAGGCCCTGTCGGCCTTGTCTGGCAGTCGACCCCTGCACGGGTGCATCGAGAGCACTATTTACATTTCCTTCAGCTGCGAATAATGAAAAGATAACGAATACGCACCTTGAACTTATACCTCTCATACTCGTTTTCTCCCTCACCCTCTTCACCTCCCTTGCTGTCGTCATTGTCGTCGTCATTGTTGTCGTTGTCGTCGTTGTCATCGTCGATCTCGTCCACCTCATCGTCCTCCTCCTCCTCCTCCTCCTCCTCGATCTCGTCCTCTTCTTCATAGCCATCGTCACTGGAGCTGTCGTCGTTGCTGTTGCTGTTGTCGTCATCGTCCTCACTCTCAAACTCGTCCTCGTCATTGATTGCAGGCCTACGTTGCTGCCGTGAGGGCCCTGCATGGCGCTTCTTGGTCTTGTCGCCTGAAGGCAAAGGCCGCTTACGCTTCCTCGAATCGACCACGGCAGCAGCTTCGGCAGCCCCTTCGCACTGCCTTCGGTTGCGGGTGGCCCTTAGCAACTGTTGGAGGAAGTCAGAATGATCAGAGGAATAGAGATATAATTACTCACCTTCTGCGACCCATCCACCTGCATTGCCGCATAGTCGGCAGGTGGATCCGGCAGGATGAGCTTCACCCTCGGCAGGTGATGTGGGACCGTCTTTGGTGGTGGTCCCACATTTCGAGACTCGGCAACTGTGGGGAGACATTGAGAAAGCAAATGAGACAGTTTTTAATGACTCACCAAGGGTTTCCCACCAGCGACCCTCGCTCGGCAACAAGTCCGAGATGTCCTGGGGGAACTTGGCCCCAGGTTGGTAATACTTATGCCTCTTAAGGCCAGGGTTTGTCCTGGTGATCTCTGAAAGATCACCATCAGCGTCTAATACGATGTAGAGCGCCGCTAGTGTGGGATGCAGTGCTGGCGCCTCCCCCGAATTGTCCTTCTTGACCTGCCGAAAGACTTTTGTTGCCTTGGCCTAACTCAAATGGGGATGAGATCAAATGGAAACCTAAACAAGGACTTACCTTCTCCTTCTCAAGGTGGCGTTTCCATTCTGCCCTGTCAGTTACATCTCGGACTGAGACATAAGCAGCAACGGCGGCTTCGATCACTGATGCGATGGAAAGAAGGGATGTCATGGTGTTGAAGTAAAAAGAACAATGTGTTCAGCGGTGTCAATTGCCACGTCGGTTGAGGTTGTGCTAGTGACGGGTGGTGCCGCTGCCGAGCTGCCGAAATATCCATTCACAACCTGACTCAGCAGAACATGGATTCTTCTTTGCATAATAAGTAATTGAGATACTGCCGACTCATTCGACTTATCGCTACATCATCAGACCACTCCACGCAGACCATTTCCACTCAGAAAATTCTACTTTCATGTCTCAATCTCGCTCTCCCCTTTCGATATTGGTCAGCACTCAACAGCTCAGGATCAGTGAAGATCCACTTCTATCTGCCGAAGGTCAAGACGATTATGGCATGGGTGGGGAGTCATCCCCAGAAAGTAAACACAGCTTTGGGATGGATGGATCGCCATCTCTGGTAGCTCAGGATGACTTTGGAATGGGCGGGTCTCCATCCCCAGTAGCTCAGGACGACTTTGGAATGGGTGGATCTCCATCCCCTACAGTTCCAGCTGACTTTGGGATGGATTCGCCTCCACCTACTCTGCCAACTCGGTCCATCGGCAGCCTCAAGGCAGCACGTGGTAAGTGTCGTTTTCACTGATTTCCATTCACCCCTAACTCTGCATGTACAGTTTGGGAATGGGGCAAGCATGCCCCACCTTCCAGTGCCTCTGAGGTGCCAAAAGGCCATGGCGTCACCAACTCAGAGGCTCCTCAGGAGGTGCGAGATGGGGGCAGTTTTGGTATGGATGGGCCACCCTCACCAACGGCTCAAGATGACTTTGGGATGGACTTGGCCCTACCTGCCGAGGTTAGAGAGTGTGTAGGAAACCCTTCGGCAGCGTGTGGTGAGTACCAGATGGACTTGGCCTTACCTGCCGAGGTTGGAGAGAGTGTAGGAATCTCGTCGGCAGCACACAGTGAGTACCATTTTGACTGATTATAAAATATGTCTTACTCTGCATATACAGACCATGAGGTCGAAGATCTGGAGAGTTTTGGTATGGATGGGCCACCCTTGCCAATGGCTCAGGACAACTTTGGGATGGACTCGCCAGTCTCGCCTGGGGCCCATGCTCAGGGGATAACCTGCGCACCATCGCGACAGGATGGGATGCCAAATGAAGATGTTAGGGAGGACTTGGCCCTACCTACCGAGGCTGGAGAGCGCATTGGAATCCATTCGGTAGCACACAGTGAGTACCAGTTTGACTGATTACGAATCATACCTTGCTCACCATATACAGTCAGAACTTTCAGTGGGAATGACCTATCTCCCTCCAACTCACAGGTGCCGGTAGGCCATGGTGATGAAAGTGTGGAGGTGCTTCACGTGCAAGTACAGCACCCTCCCGAGCAGGTACTGGTATGCTGTATATTCCACTACCGATTTTTGCAACATTGACCATCTATTCTGCTTTACAACAGCAAGAAGAGTTTGATCTCAGCACCAGGGTCGCCATCTTACATGCTGAAGGATCAAGGAATCGTCGAATCCATGCCCAGGTATGGAATATCTATCAGCAGGAGAAGGAAATGAGTGAGGTGATAGATGATATAATCGAGGAGTTGGACAATACTGATGTGCAGAACCTTGTGTAGTATATCGAGTGTTATATAGTCCAAATGTTAAAGCTTCGGATTGGAAAACATATGAGTGCGCTCAAAAGAGCTTGCCGGCCAAGAACGCAGGGAATGACAGTCTGCCGATGGACAACAATGAGTATCACTGGGATCATTCAGGCGGTACATGTCAAGACAAATATGCCAGTGCTTCCCATAGAATTCTGGGCCCATTCAGGACCATCGGCAGCACTCTGGAGGGAAGGGCTCAGGCCATTAAAGGCAATCTATGGTGGCCCTTAAAAGGATTCTTAGCCCATTCAAAGCTATCAGCAACACATTTCAGGACTGACCATGGATGGCTGGGCCTATTGAAGGTTGGCTGCGCATCACAGGAACATGCCTGGGCCCAGCCAACATAGTCGGCAGTCTTGTTCCGAAGTGATATACTACCGATTAGATTGAATTGGCCCAGAATTGCTCTTAAGAAATGCTGCCGATGGTCTTAAATGGGCCCAATGTGGTTTGTCAGTGATGCTAAGCCCAGCGGTAGCACCCCTCATAAACAACATGGGGTCCATTCAAGACCATCGGTGCTTTCCCTCATAACTTTTCATAAGCAACATTGAGTTGATTAGGGATGTCATCAAGGGGCAATGCTGGGCCCATTTGAGCCCACCGGCAGCATGTCTCACAAGCAATGCTGGGCCCATTTAAGCCTGTTGGCAGTGTATCTCGCTAGTAATTTTGAGCCCATTCAAGGCAATTGGTAGTAACACTCAGGAATAACACTGGGTCCATGGGGTACCATCGGCAGCACGAATCATTTGCAACACTGGGCCCATTCAAGGCAATTGGTAGTATCACTGACGAACAACACTGGGCCCATTTGAGACCATCGGCAGCATTTATTAAGAGCAGTGCCGGGCCCATTCAAAGATTTCAGTAGTATCACTTGGGAAAACATCGGGGCCATTTGAGACCGTCGGTACCATACCTTGATTGATACTGGGCCCATTCAATGCAATCGGCAATTTCGCCAAGTATCAATGCTGGGCCCATTTGAGGCCATTGGCAGCATTTATTAAGAGCAACGCTGGGCCCATTCAAAGCAATCGGTAGTGTCACTTAGGAAAACACCAGGCCCATTTGAGACCATTGGTACCATATCTTATGATTTGCACTGGGCCCATTCAATACAATCGTCAATTTCACCAAGGATCAATTCTGGGCCCATTTGAGGCCATCGGCAGCATTTATTAAGAGCAACACTGGGCCCATTCAAGGAAATCGGGAATGTCACCCAGGAAATCACTGGGCCCATTTGAGACCATCAGCAGCATATCTTATGATTGACACTAGGCCCATTCAATACAATCGTCAATTTCACCAAGGATCAATTCTGGGCCCATTTGAGGCCATCGGCAGCATTTATCGAGAGCAACGCTGGGTCCATTCAAAGCAATCGGTGAAATCGCCGAAGAACAACACTGGGCCCATTCAAAGCAATCGGTAGTGTCACTTAGGAAAACACCAGGCCCATTTGAGGCCATCGGCAGCATTTATCGAGAGCAACGCTGGGCCCATTCAAAGCAATCGGTGAAATCGCCGAAGAACAACACTGGGCCCATTCAAAGCAATCGGTAGTGTCACTTAGGAAAACACCAGGCCCATTTGAGACCATCGGCAGCATATCTTATGATTGACACTGGGCCCATTCAATACAATCGTCAATTTCACCAAGGATCAATGCTGGGCCCATTTGAGGCCATCGGCAGCATTTATCGAGAGCAATGCTGGGCCTATTCAAAGCAATCAGTAGTGTCACTCAGGAAATCACTGGGCCCATTTGAGACCATCGGTACCATATCTTATGATTTGCACTGGGCCCATTCAATACAATCGTCAATTTCACCAAGGATCAATTCTGGGCCCATTTGAGGCCATCGGCAGCATTTATTAAGAGCAACGCTGGGCCCATTCAAGGAAATCGGGAATGTCACTCAGGAAATCACTGGGCCCATTTGAGACCATCGGCAGCATATCTTATGATTGACACTAGGCCCATTCAATACAATCGTCAATTTCACCAAGGATCAATTCTGGGCCCATTTGAGGCCATCGGCAGCATTTATCAAGAGCAACGCTGGGCCCATTCAAGGAAATCGGGAATGTCACTCAGGAAATCACTGGGCCCATTTGAGACCATCGGCAGCATATCTTATGATTGACACTGGGCCCATTCAATACAATCGTCAATTTCACCAAGGATCAATTCTGGGCCCATTTGAGGCCATCGGCAGCATTTATCAAGAGCAACGCTGGGCCCATTCAAGGAAATCGGGAATGTCACTCAGGAAAACACTGGGCCCATTTGAGACCATCGGCAGCATATCTTATGATTGACACTAGGCCCATTCAATACAATCGTCAATTTCACCAAGGATCAATGCTGGGCCCATTTGAGGCCATCGGCAGCATTTATCGAGAGCAATGCTGGGCCTATTCAAAGCAATCAGTAGTGTCACTCAGGAAATCACTGGGCCCATTTGAGACCATCGGTACCATATCTTATGATTTGCACTGGGCCCATTCAATACAATCGTCAATTTCACCAAGGATCAATTTTGGGCCCATTTGAGGCCATCGGCAGCATTTATTAAGAGCAACGCTGGGCCCATTCAAGGAAATCGGGAATGTCACTCAGGAAATCACTGGGCCCATTTGAGACCATCGGTACCATATCTTATGATTTTCACTGGGCCCATTCAATACAATCGTCAATTTCACCAAGGATCAATTCTGGGCCCATTTGAGGCCATCGGCAGCATTTATCGAGAGCAACGCTGGGTCCATTCAAAGCAATCGGTGAAATCGCCGAAGAACAACACTGGGCCCATTCAAAGCAATCGGTAGTATCACTTAGGAAAACACCAGGCCCATTTGAGACCATCGGCAGCATATCTTATGATTGACACTAGGCCCATTCAATACAATCGTCAATTTCACCAAGGATCAATTCTGGGCCCATTTGAGGCCATCGGCAGCACTTATTAAGAGCAATGTTGGGCCCATTCAAAGCAATCAGTAGTGTCACCTAGGAAAACACTGGGCCCATTTGAGACCATCGGTACCATATCTTATGATTTGCACTGGGCCCATTCAGGGAAATCGGTAGCATCACTTAGGAGAACACCGGGCCCATTTGAGACCATCGGCAGCATCTATCAAGAGCAACGCTGGGCCCATTCAAGGAAATTGGTAGTGTCACTTAGGAAAATACCGGGCCCATTTGGGACCATCGGCAGCATATCTTATGATTGGCACCAGGCCCATTCGATACAATTGTCAATTTCACCAAGGATCAATTCTGGGCCCATTTGAGCCCATCGGCAGCATGTCCTAGGAGCCATTATGGGCCCATTCAAGGCAATCGGTAGCATTTCAGGGGAATAATACTGGGCCCATTTGAGACCGTCGGCAGCGTGTCTCAGGGGCAGCACTGGGCCTATTCAAGGAATTTGGCAGTGTCACTTAGGAATAACATTGGGCCCATTTGAGACTATCGGCAGCACCTGCGAAGTGTTTTCTGTGTAGTGGGCCCATCTCTTAATCATGGTAAGGTATCTCCAGCTGATGTCGCTGGCCCCATCTGAACAATTCGGCAGTTCTATTTAATAGGCCCATTTGTGATTTACGTCTGCCTTTACTATGTAGGCCCACGTGGGTTTCACCAATGTATTAGGGTCATTTGCACATGGGGTTTTACGAATGTATCATTAATTATTTGCGTCATTATGTGAGGATTTATGGGGAAAAGAGGGTTTTTGGAGCACCTGAACCCATTGGCCTGGCTGAGGGCTTTAAATTGTAATTCTGTAATCATGACATGCTTTTGATCTCTTCGAATCCCAGTTTCGATCTGCACAAATTACCAAATGGCTGACATAAGAGCATTGGTGGACTCTGGAGCCACCAACAACTTCATAAACCCAAAGTTTGCTTCAAAAATGGGGATCAGGGTCCAACCCTTACCCCAGGCATGGAAGACATGGAATATAGACAATATGGAAAATAAAGCTGGGTCCATCACTCACTTCTTGGACCTAGATGCCTACGCCAAAGGATACCATAAGACTATGAGGTTCCTGGTCATGGACCTCAGAAATGAAGTCATTTTCCTCAGCTACCCATGGTTGGCAACATACCAACCTACCATCAATTGGTGAGATGCAGTAATACACAAGGAAGTGATGCCGGTCATCATCAGTACTCAGGACAGTCAAGACCAACAAATTGTCATCACCTTGACCCTCACTGATGATGAAAAAGATAGGATAGTAGAAGAATTGGATGAAAAAGATGTACACATCTGTGCGACCACATCCACTGAGTTGGCAATTCAAGCACACAAAGGAGAAAAACAAGTCAAACTGCCAAAGGTATACCACACCTTTAAGAAGCTCTTCAGTGAGGAGGCCTCCCAACAATTTCCCCTGGCATGACTGTGGGATCACACCATTGACTTCAAACCTGGAGCTCCTACTGCCATAGACTGCAAAATCTACCTGCTCACATAAGAAGAGGAGGGAAAACTCAAGGAGTTCCTAGACGAGAAACTTCAACAAGGGTACTTACACCCTTCCATTTCCCCATACACCTCATCTTTCTTCTTTGTTAAAAAGAAGGACAGAAAGCTACATCCCATACAGGACTATCACGTTATCAATTCACACACTGTCCAAAACCAGTACCCACTCCCGCTTATTCAAGACCTTATTTATGACCTTAGTAATGCACACATCTACACTAAGCTCAACATTTGATGGGGGTATAACAACATTTGGATATGCAAAGGTGATCAAGAGAAGGCAGCATTCAAGACTAAGTTTGGGCTTTTTGAGCCTACAGTCATGTTCTTCAGCCTAACCAACTCACCTGCAACCTTTCAAACAATGATGAACCACATCTATCATGACACAATTGCAAAACACGAATGAGCGGGCACAGTTATAAGGGTGTACATGGATGATATAGGCATCGCCACTTGGGAGGGATATGACTCCAATGCTCACATCACAGCTGTTATGGATGTGCTTCATGTCGCACAGGAGAATGACCTGTACTTCAAACTCAAGAAGTGCCTCTTCCACCAACCTCAGATGGATTGCCTGGGGGTAATCCTTGAAAAGGAGGTAACATGCATGGACCTGGTAAAAGTTCATGGCATTAAAGACTGGCTGACACCAACAAAAGTCAGGGATGTACACTCCTTTTTAGGCTTCTGCAACTTTTACTGCTTATTCATCCAAGGTTTCACAACCCATGCATGACTGCTAAATCAACTCACAAGGAAGGATGCTGAGTGGAAGTGGACAGAGGACGAGGAAAATGTGTTCTGAACTCTCAAATGCCTTGTTACAGAAGAACCAGTGCTGGCTCACCCCCACCTACAAGACCAATTTGAACTAGAGGTAGATGCATCAGGATATGCAGTAGGCACTGTTCTCTTGCAAAAGAAAAGTGATGGGTGCAAGCACCCCATAGGATATTATTCAGCCATGCTGAGCAAGGCAGAACAAAACTATGACATCTATGACTTGGAACTACTAGCCATTGTCAAGGCTCTTTGGCATCGGAGGCCCTTACTTGCAGGGTCACCCCACAAAATCAAAATATTCTCAGACCATCTCAACCTCCAATACTGGAAGACCCCACAAAAGATTAGTAGAAGAGTCACCAGAGAGGTGCTGGAGTTGATGGAATATGACTTTGAGATCCACCACATAAAGGGGAAGAACAATGGAAGAGTGGATGCCCTCTCCAGACGACCAGACTACAATCAAGGAGAGGAGGACAACCAAGGTGTAGTCGTCCTCCCCCCCAAAGTATTTGTACGAGCAGCTGATGTTGCACACACACTGGAAATACACCCGATGCTGCAACAACTGAGACGGTGACAAGATCCAAGCATTATAAAGCACTGGGTGGACACACATCAGCTAAAGAAAATAGAGGGCAAGTGGTATAAAGATGGACGCCTGGTAATTACTGGACCAACCTCAGCCTACCAAACAATTATCCACGATCATCACAACCCTCCGGTCCACAGCCATCCAGGTATCAGTCATACCTAACAAATCATAGAATGACACTACTGGTGGCCTCACCTCTGTTGAGACGTCTATGAGTATGTCACCAGCTGCACTGAATGCCAACGCAACAAAGTCAATACTAGACTGACTCATGCCCCTCTACAACCCATCACCCCACTAATGGACACTGCCCCATTTCATACCATAGCCCTGGACTTCATTACAAAGTTACCAATATCCCAATGCTATGATAGCATTCTAACTGTCACTGATCATGATTGCAGCAAGGCCTTGATATTTATTCCATGCAATGAGGAAATCACTGCTGAAGAAACCACTATCCTGTATGTCAATCATGTGTTTAAACAATTCAGGTTGCCGCATAAAATCATTAGCAATTGTGACCCTTGTTTCACATCCAAATTCACAAAGGAGGTGTGTTGAATACTGGGGATCAAACAGAACATTTCCACTGCCTATCATCCACGCACTGATGGACAGTCAGAGCATACCAATCAATGGCTGGAGCAGTACTTACATTTCTGGGCTAATGAGCATCAAGATAACTGGGCAGCATATCTGCCAATAGCTGAATTCACTCACAACAACTGGCTGGCCAGTCTGAGGCAGAGTGAGGCACAAGCGGTGCCTTAGAGCAGGGTCTTTGAGTGAGCGGGCTAGGCGGCACGTGGCCCATTCCTTCCTTGCCTGCCACCACCTGCCTGCCCACTTTTCCAACTGGCCTAGAAAACTGGTATCTTTTCTTTTATCTTCTCCACACCTTTGTGAGAAACGCCTCTCTCCCTCTCTGACAAATGCCATGCATTCTCAAAGATCCAACTCAGGCAAGATGCCCAAACTTTGAAGGCGATGAATGGGAATTTTTGAGGCAAACAATGATTGATGCCCACCCAGGCATAGATCCCCTCACCAAAGAAGGGGCCACTCAGCACCTGAGAGATGCCTGGTCCAGAGAAAACGACAACCAAAGAGCTGCCTGGCTTGAACAAGAAGTGCAAGACCAAGTGGAGCAAGAAGAGCAGGACAGGTTAGCACAGGAAGAGGAAGACGCTCAGCAAGCCCTGTGTGAGAAAGAAGTTGAGCTGCAGCGCAAAGAAGCGGAGAAAAAGAAACCAAAAATCGGTTCCTTCATCAGAGGTAATGTCATGCTCATGTGACATCACGCTCACAAAGCGGACACGTCACATCGATTGCCAACGGTATCTCACTTCTTGTCAGCTGTCTTGCCACGTATTCAGGAATTCTGCCAGCTCATTAGGAGCTTTGTAAATACAGAAAACAGTCACGAAAAACACCAGTATGTACAAGTGTTTAAGATGTAGCCACAGAGTAGTACTAGCTTGTCTACTCTTCGTCTTTCAATCCAGTGTTTACCTTCTCACTTGTGCATGCACGTGCCAAGTCAGCATTTATTCTCTCTGCCTTGACAAGCAGAACCCTTGAATGTCAAAACATCACGGACGGTCAGCTGGTACTGTGACAGGTAAGGGCATCAGCAATTGGATCGAACCTTGTCCAGCCCAATACGCCCTCAACAAAATTAACAACCTTGAGTACGTCAAACTTGACTACACCATCAGAGGTTGCAGAGATGCCGCTGCCGACTCCCACAGATTGGTCAATCAAGACACTATGGCCTTCACACAGCTTGAGGACACCCTGGCCATCCGTCTGCTGTCCACTGTGAGACCCTCTTGGAACATCCGAAGTGACAAGAGTCTGGCCTGGGATGAGGTAATGTATGCAAAAAACACCATGCTACATTTCATGGCACAATCAGGAGTCTGGCCCCCAGAGCACATTGACTCCTTGGTGGCTTTCTTTGTCGCTCTTGAACTGCACCCTAGAAGAGTTCAAGACAATGGCAACGCAGTACTAATTCTGTACCAGAGCCACATGAGGCGTGAGTGGTTCGATGCTTTTAAGCACAACCAGGGCTTCGACATTGCCCCCCTGGTGCCAGCCCTGCCCCATGTGCCATCAACCACAACCCCTTGCTGGCACTGTCCCATGCTACCCCACTGTTGCTGCCATCTCCTTTTTCTGCCAGCAAACCTAGTTCTTGAGAACACAAGCCATCCCCGAACTGCCTTTGTCACATGCCACCCCCAGACATTGTGATCAGGCTGGCCACTCGCATGGCCACACACACTCCTCATCCCCTCATCGCACCCCTTCCCCCAGGAAGCACTCCCCACATGCCTCCCATGGCACATATCCCATCCACCAGGATGCACACCCTTGGAGCACCACCAAGCGCCCCAGGCCAGACAAGCCTGAGTTTTTTCAGTCTGGCGCAGGCCCACATGGGGGAGTCTGCGCAGCTTGCCTCGGTCTCCACGATCACACCTTCTCCAAATGCGAGGGCCTCAAGCTCTAGGATGGCTCAGCTGGTGTTGCCAGAAAAAGCGGCAGGAGGTTGGTCATGGCAGACAGCCTCCCCATGTACTTCGACTGGCAAATCCCCAAAGGATGCTCCTCTGCAAGTCATCCCAAGTGCCACAGGTGCTCCAGATGTGGAAAGCTTGACCATGGGGCCCAGTTGTGCCCTCGAGCAGAGAAGGTGTGAACCCCTCACACCATACATCTGAGATGCTTGGGCATCAGAGCTCTCACACCTCGGTCTCCTATCCAGATACCCTTTACTGGTCCCCAGCCTCACTGCCGGCTTTAATCTGGGAATTCCATCCTTTTCTTGTACTTTTGTTCCACCAAATCATGCATCTATTAGTTCCCTGCTTAATGTATATACTGCCATCATGGAACACAAGTTTGCTGTTGGCCGCTACATTGGCCCTTTCACACAGGAGCAGTTGGAGGCCAGTCTGGGCCCGTTTCAATCCTCCCCTCTGTCTCTGGTTCCCAAAACATCCAAGCCTGGTAAGTACTGGGCGGTTCATAACTTCTCTCATCTGCACCATCCCATCCCCAAAGCGACAGCAATCAATGATCACATTAACAGCAAGAATTTCCTGTGTACCTGGGGCACCTTTTCTGCAGTCACCCTGCTTATCACCCGCCTCCCCCCAGGATCCCAGGCCTCAGTACACAACATGGCGGAGGCCTACAGAACCATCCCTGCCACCCCTGCCCAATGGCCTGGCCTCATCATTCGCCTGCAAGTGAATGATGAGTTTGCCGTCAATACCTGCAACAACTTCAGCTCACCTCTGCCAGGGGTGTGTATGGGATGGTGGCAGATGCCGGTGCAGACATTTTCCAAGGCCACGGCATTGGCCCCCTGGCAAAATGGGTCAACGACCATATATTCTTCAGAATCCCACAGAAGCATCTCACCACTTACAATGTGCAGCGAACCAGCTGGCACTCTGAGATCAATGCACACAGAGGGCAGGTGCAGGATGGCAGCCGTCTATGGTTCAGAGGAAAAACCCAGCCAGACGACTCCCCTGAGGAGTTCATCGAAGACTGTAAGTTGGTGTTGCAAGACTTGGCGGATGCCTCCCCATGATCTACGCAGGACACAGAGTTCACATACACAGACGATAACATTGACAGAATCTCATTGTGCCTCAGCATCTGGTGGGAATCATCGAAATCAATCCCCTTTGCAATTGAAGTTCCCTACCTCAGGCTCCATTGGGATCTGCATAACCAAATTGTACACCTACTTGAGGTCAAAAAGACCAAATACCTTGCAGCGATCACGGAATGGGAGGCCAAATGCATGCACAATCTCCTTGAGACCCAAAGGCTCTACGGCAAGCTCCTTCACGCCTCACTGGTGTTGCCCTCAGGATGGGCCTATCTCACCAACCTAGAGGCCATGCTCGCCTCATGCAATAACAATCCTTTCCTACTGTGCACCCCACCCCAGAACACTTCGAACGATCTTAGCTGGTGGAAACAGCACCTCAGCCGACCAGAGCTCTCCCGACCCATACCTGAACCCCAACCCATCATCGACCATGAAGCCTACTCTGACACCAGCTCAGGCTTCTGCGTGGCAATCGCCATTGGCCCCAGGTGGCGGGCATGGTGCCTCATTGACAGCTGGAAGTCTCAGGGGCGAGACATCCAGTGGGCCGAAGCCATCAGTTTTGAGCTCCTTATCATCAGTTTATGCTTGCATGCAGACAAGGGCCAGCATCTCAAAGTTTACAGGGACAACAGGGTGGTCATCAAAGGATGGTGGAAAAGGTCCAGTGCCAACAGACCCACCAACAACATTTTTCACTGCATACTCAAATTTTCGGAAAGCAGCGACTGGTTGATTCACACCAGATACATCCCCAGTGCCTAGAACCCTGCCGATGCCCCCTCCAGAGGCCTCTACCCTCCCCCCAATCTCCTCCTCGACCACATCACTGTCCCAGAGGAGATTCACCCTTTCATCATCAACATCGGGTCCAGCAAACCTGGTCAGAGCTGCAGCCATTAGCCGACTGGCACACACACACAATGCCCTCGATGCGCAGCTAGACGCCGACTCAAGGGAGGCCAAACAGCAAAAACCCCTCAGCACAAGGCCACGCCAGCTGACAATACCCCCTACCATCGCCCCTCCCCATATAAGACCAGCCCCTTATCCCAACTCCCTCACCCCATGCCCCTCCCTCCTGTGTCCCCATTGCCTCACTCGGGATCGCCTGAGACTGTGGACTCCGTTTTACACCCCAACCCTGCAAAAAACTCCTTTCTTCTGTACCACCACCATGCCACCCAAACCCAAACCCCCCCCCATCCCCATCACTCCACAACAAATTGTGGGGGTCCTCTCCTCTGTTACATCTGGTATCAATAAGCTCCTAGCCTCCACACCAGACCATACAGACGTGCTGCGACAACACGTCAATGCCTTCCTCTCACACACCACAATTTATACACTCCTCAGGGACTCTCCCCCTCCCCCACCCACAGAACCCCTCCCTCAAAATGCTCTTAAAGACATAGCGGACATTAAGAAATCACTCTCGGCCCTTCAAAAGGCACTGGCATCTAGCACACAGACTAGCAAACCCCCTCACACCCCAAAGCCTACTCAAGCAGGACCCTTGGCTCAAAAGAAACCCAAGGCCACAGCCCCTTCCTTTGCAAATGTGACTGCCCTGCCACCACGCCCTAGCGTGGTTATCAGCCTCGCGCACCTTGACTGGAAAGACAACAGGCCTTCCCCGGCCCAACTCTGCACCAGCATCAACTCTGCTCTGGCAGCAGCCCAGAACGACCAAGTTCACATCTCCACTGTAAAGTGGACTGCTAGGGACAACCTGGTCCTAATGGGCAGCCCCAACACCATGGCACATCACCTCCAACTCACTATTCCCACCATACATCAGCACTTCTCCAAGAGAATTCCAGCCTCTCACGATTCCCACCCCATTTACATAAGACCTAATGTAAAATGGTCGAAAATTCTCATCAACAGCGTCCCCACCGGAGTTTCACCAACTACATCTGCTCACTCCCCTGACACCTGCCACGCAGCCCTAGTCTCGGAAAACCCTAACTATGTCACTCTCACAATCACGCAGAGACCCAGCTGAATCCGCAGCCCCTCCTCATACTCCAATAACACCCTCTCTTCCCTCGTGGTGGCATTCAAGGACCCAGATGGCTCCCTGGCGCGTGGCCTTTTGGCCAGTAAGACGCTCTTTGTCTTTGGCACCTGCGCCACCATCAAGAAGTGGAAGCAACACCAACCCACATCCAAAGGCAAAACTCCCACACCAATCAAACCAGACTTGCCATCGCCTCCTGAATCCCCCTCCCTTGCTAACTACTGACAGCTGGAACTCAAAATCCTCTCCACCCCCACCTCTCCATACACAGCCAGGCCGCCCACCAGGCCCACTCAAGACACGAAGGGAACTGCAGGTGTTGCTGGGAAGGCCCAGGCTAAAGGCTCCCGCTCAAGACCCAAATAGCCGACCCAAGCATAAGCGACTTCAAGACTCTGTTGCCCTCACAACCCGTCACTTGACTGATGCTTGCTGCCCCTCACGGGGCAGAGGAGACATATGATGCACAGTATCATTAATAGTCAGCAATATTTTGTCATGTAAAGATACACATAGTGTCGTGCTACATGGGGTATTTGGCCCCGAGGCACACATAAATGGATTTAAAAAAAAAAAAAACCCCCCAACCCTGCCCACTGGCACCTCCTCACTCAGCTCAGCAGAAAGAGAATGCGTCAAAGACATGATGGTACACGCTTGGGAGGAGGACACCCACACCACATATGGTTCAGGCCTCCTGATGTGGCACTGTTTTTGCAACGGCAAAGGAGTCCCAGAATCAGCCAGAGCCCCCACCGCACAAGACCTTCTTGCAGCTTTTGTCACACACATGGCAGTGGCATACTCTGGCAAAACCATCTCCAACTACCTCAACGGGGTGTGCACCTGGCACATCCTGCACAGCATTCCCTGGATCCTCAACAAGAACCAAATGGAGACCATGCTATGAGCCGCCTGCAAGCTGACCCCAAGCTCTTCAAAAAGAAAAGAAAGACTCCCCTACATGCCCAGCTTCATCACAGCCATCTGGCAGCACCTGGACCTGGAGGACCTGGTGGACGCAGCAGTATTCGCATGTCTCACCACATGTTTTTATGCCTCGGCCAGGCTCAGTGAGTTCACAGTCCGCACCCTGGATAGTTTCCGCCCCAATGCCCACATCACCACCTGAAACTTATCATATGACCAGGATTGCAATGACTTCAAGGTCATGGTCCTTCACCTTCCCACCACTAAGTCTGTGGGCAACAAAGGTGAGGACATCTACTGGGCCACACAAAATGGAGACTCAGACCCCACAGCAGCCCTGCAAAACCACCTCTGGATCAACCAGCCTTCCAAGGCATTGCACCTATTTGCATATTGGGCCAAAAACGCGTGCCGCCCACTCACAAAATTGAAGTTCCTCAAAAGAATTGGGAAAGCCACCTGTGCAGCTGGCCTCGAGCCTCTGCAAGGGCATGGCATACAGATCGGATCCACCCTTGAATATCTTCTTCAGGGGGTTCCCTTCTACATCGTAAAAACAAAGGGTTGTTGGGCTGGGGACTCTTTCTTGCTATACCTACAAAAGCATGCCATCATCATCGCACCATACATTCAAGCTGCTCCTGCTCTGCACGAATCCTTCATCCACTACACCATGCCCCCAGTTTGCTAAAACACCATCTTCACTGCCTCCTTGTGCAGCCATGTCTTTTCTCTCATATCCACCAGGTAAGCCTTCTCTTCCTATTTTTTGGGGGTGCCGAGCCTCACTCACCACATCATCAATTCCTAACAGGTCGGGTGTTGCGACCTCAGCTTGGCAGCAAAGTCCCATCTTCAATCATGAAGTGCTTCGCGCTTTGGCCCATTCTCTCTATGCTGTCAAACTACCCCAGCCATTCTATAGTTTTCTCCTAATTACCTACAATGCTTGTACACAGTCTCCCAGACCAGCTGCCTGAATCAAACCACAGTTAACCATCCTGCACAAGCATTTGTCAAAGTGTTTCGTAGCGTGCATCAGCAGACCTTCTCCTCACCGCTCACCAATGCTGCACAAAACCCTACCCTCAAGAAGCAAACCAGTGACTCACAAAGACTCATGAACACATGAAGCAATCACCATTTATGCTCCTTATGGGCTACAACCCAACAGCTGATTGGACAGATAAGCCATCACCTATTCCAAACGTGATCACAAGGCTGACACAATTAAAGGAAGCATGACAACTGGCACAAGACCTTATCAAGAAGGCACAAGATAGCTGGATTAGACACAAAGACACCCCATGATATCAGATAGGTGACCAGGTGTGGTTAGAAGGCAAACACCTCTGAACCAATCAACCAACCACAAAACTAGCAGCACGATGCCACGGACCATTCAAGGTCATTAAGGTGATGTCCCCTTACAACTATTGCCTCAAACTTCCCATGCAGTGGAGCATCCACCTGGTATTTCACATAGACCTTCTCATGCCATACAAAAGTGTTGATAAGTGACCCTTGTGCACTTAGCGGCTCTTACGGACCGGACTTACAGATACGGACTGCTGTAGATTAATTAGGACCGCTTTAGATTAGATCTGATCTGGACAATCTCGGACTACTTTATCTATGACATCATGTACAGTGACATCATATGGACATATCCAGACCTCTCATTGTACTATGCGTTCTTGTATCTTTCTTTGTTCTCCTTTTGTTCTATCCTTATTATGATGTCATTATGATATCACTTACTTCTAGACTCTCCTTGTTCTTTCTGTCCTTGTTCTCAGAACGTCCATTCCTTTGTCCGTTTGTAGAACAATAACTGTCTTGTAGTACGTGACTTGTGTTACATCCCTTGTATAGTGTCACTCCCAGAAAGTGTATAAGTAGAGTAGCATGTACGCTCCTGGTCCACATCAGTTCTCACTGTTTGTGTGCCAGGTAAGCTCCCTTCCCTCCAATGTATAACATCAGTTCTCACTGTTTGTGTGCCAGACACCTTCTGCTTCACTGCTTGACATTCCCCTCTGCTGCTAACCAGCTTGCCACTAGTATCTCACCACAGACTCTTTGCCTCTGTGAGTACTGGTTCTGTCTATGCTGTTCATCAGGTTATGGGCCCTGGTGCCCTAGCCACTCCACTTGGCTGGTCACTGTCCTCCTAGGAGGACACACCAGGCTAAGGTCTGTCTGGGGCCTTACCAGCCTTGCCCAAGGCAGAGAGCAGTGGGGCGCCACTTGTCTCTGCTGAGGAACCTCCTGTGTATGTACTGCCCAGTAGTCCTACTTTCACCCCTACTGTTTTCCTAGCCCCTGCGCTATGCGCAAGGAGACTGGGTCTGGTAGCCCCTTAACTTCAAAATATCCAGGCGTGCATGGCCCACTGGGCTGTGTATTGTGGAGCTTAGCGCCAGCTGTCTCTGGTGCTCCACACTGGGCGCAGGATCTCCTCACCATGGGAGTGTAAAACCTGGTTCAGGCTCTGGGGGGTGTTCACCATTGTGGTGTTCTGCAACCAGATACCTGCCTTGTAGCGGTAATGGGAAAGGATTCAGTAAAGCCACTTGTGGCGATGAGGCAACCAACAGGCCGAGAAGGCTGAGGTAGACAGCCTTGGGCTCTGAAAGCAATCCCTTCACCTTCCCCCTGACGCAAACCATTTGAGCTGTGTCTTAGACACGTCCTGGCTGGCAGCTAGCTCATGGTATGGCAAAGGGACTCTCTCAACCTGGGCCTAGCCCTTGTATCACTGGCATACTATCAGGAGGCAGGACGCGTTAGCGCTCTGGCCTTACAGAATCACAGACAGGAGTGGTACCCCCTCTATCTTTTGTCTTGCAACTATGAAGCACTATCGCTGACTGCTCCTCGGCGATAGATAAATCATCCCAATGTCTGGCTCTTCATCTACCCCTGCTGCTGGTGCTGGTGCTCCTCCCAGCCCCACCGGTGGCTCTGCAGGAGGCTCACTCCCTCCTCCTTCTGGGTCCACACCCTCCACACGTCTCTCTCAGGCCCACAGTGCCAACTTTGGCATGCCATCTGGCATCCACCTCACCCAGTTTGATGGCACTGGCTGGAACGAATGGTCTGGGACCATTGAGGCTATTCTCACGCTGCATGAGGCTGAAGATGTGTTCACTTTGGACACACCCCCATCTGGTATCACTACCGATGAGTGGGACTCAGTCCAGCGTCGCTCCAAGGCGTACCTCCGCCTCTACTTAAAGCCAGATGTCTACTCCCTCGTGGCGGATAATATTGTCTATGCCACCTTCAAGGCGAAGTGGGACAAGCTGAGAGACGTATACGCTGGTGCCTCGGGCAGCACTACCATCTTTAACTTGTGGATCCAGTTAACGCAAGCCCGCCTCGACGACTCCGCACCCATGGCCGCTCAGCTGGCCAAGCTCAATGAGCTAAGGGTTGCCCTTTCCAACGCGCAGATGGGTGTCTCTGACGTCCAATACTGCCTCATTCTCCTCCACGCGCTGCCGCCCTCTTATGAGGTGTTGGCCTCAACCATCCTTGCCAGTGGGGCCCCCTCCGCACTCAAGCACGCTGAAATAATTGCGCGCATAGTGTCGGAAGAAGCTCGCCGCGCCGGGCCCTCTGGCTCTTCCCTCAACAAGGTGGCCCCCGTCAAGTCGACGGGCAAAAAGGGCAAGAAGGACCACTCTGGTCTGACTTGCCACTATTGCAACAAAAAGGGCCACATCAAGCCTGACTGCAGGAAGAAAAAGAAGGATGAGGCTGACGCAAAGGAGAAGGAGAAGGCAGGCAACAAGGCCGCAAATAGTCACATTCTTGTACCTACCACCGCCTCCATTAAGGAGGTCGAAGAGCCCGCCATAGACTGGGCTTCTCAATCTATTTCTGTTGCCTTGTATGCTGCCTCGCGTGTGCGTTGGATGATGGACAGTGGTGCTACACACCACATTACACCACATCGGTCTGACTTCAAGGACTACACCCCAACTAAAGGCACTGTACGCCTGGGTGACAAGTCCACAATAGACCAAGTGGGTGTTGGGTCTGTCGTCTTTACTACGAGCCAGGGTATCTCTATCACCCTTAGTAATGTGCTACACCTACCACAGGTGAAGACGCGCTTCTTGTCGACGCGCGCCCTAGCACAAAAAGGTGCTGAGATTGCCTTTGACAGTGGCTCATTTAAAATATCTGTCAACCAAAAGTGTGTGGCTAAAGGCTACCTTGAGGACAACCTTTACTGGTTGGACGCAGCCAGCGTCGGCCTCAACGCCCACACAAAATCAAGTGCTGCCACACTTGATATCTGGCATCAACGCATGGGACACATCTCCCCTGCGGCGCTAAAGGCGCATGGTCCCTCTGCCACTACTGGCATGGACATAGATAGCTCTACCACGGCCCACACAGTCTGCCGTGGGTGCGAGATGGGCAAGTCCACTTGCCAACCCTTTTCTGCGTCCTCCAACAAAAGGACAACTCGTCAATTTGAGATTGTGCACAGTGACCTCGCCGGTCCTATGCAGACTCAGTCCCTGCAAGGTTCGACGTACACAGCCACCTTCATAGACGACCACACTAAGTTCACTGTGGTCCACTTCCTTAAGTCGAAGGATCAGTTTGCCAAGTCGCTGCAGATGTATTTGGCCTGGGGGGAAACCCAATCTGGCCATAAATTGCGCGCTCTGCACTCTGACCGCGGTGGCGAGTACATGTCGAGTGTCACACAGGACATTCTTAAGCAGAAAGGGATAGAGCATCACCTAACGATGCCGGGTTCACCACAGTCTAACGGGAAAGCCGAGCGGTTTAACCGCACCATTATGGATAAGGCAATGTCCATGCTCCACACAGCTGGCATGTCAAAAGGCTTCTGGGAGCATGCGGTGTGCGCAGCTGTGCACATCTATAACCGCTCTCCAGTCCGTGGGCTTAAGTGGCGCACTCCTTATGAGCTCTGGCACTCTGGCAAAGTGCCTGATGTCTCACATCTTCGTGTCTTCGGATGCAAGGGGTACATGCACGTACCCGCTGATAAGCGTCGCAAACTAGATGCGAAGGCCATTGAGGTCACGCTTATCGGGTTTGAGCCCGAATCTAAGGGCTATAAGCTCTGGGACCGCTCAACCCGCTCCGTCCGAGTGTCCAGGGATGTGACATTCGACGAGAGCAGCTTCCCGTCCCTCCAGGGTGTTGAGACACACCCCACACCTTCACCACCAGTCGTGCCTAGCACAACAGTGACTGCCGTGCCTCACCCGCCGGCGTTACCACCAATGCGAGCCCCCTCCCCTGCACACTCCAGTAGTAGTGAGGAGGAGGATGTTGAAAAGCTCCTAGACCCCCCACAAGTCCAACCACGCCCCACCACTCCACCACCTGCTCTGCCGGCTCCGCCCACCACACCAAAGCGTGAGCAAGCCACTCCCACTTCTCCCCCGCCGCGTCCTAGTGCAACGCGCATTATGCGCCATGTCCCTCCTCCCTCACCAGAAATGCCTGGGGGATTTGAGGATCGTGCACAGCGTAGTCAGCTGTTGCGCGAAATGGACAATGCACCAAGGCGCACTGCTCGTGTCCCTGTGCCTAATCCGCGTTACTTCAATGCGGACAATGCGGCATGGCGCGGCAGGCGTCTGGGGTATGCGGAGTTACTGGCTGCTGCCTTTGTAGGCCGAGACCCTGCAACTTATGCAGAGGCCATGCGGTCTACAGCTGCAGATGAGTGGACTAAGGCGTGTCAGTATGAAATGGACGCCCTAGCTAAGAATGGGACTTGGGAGTTAGTGGATCTCCCGCCTAATCGAAAGGCAGTAAAATCCAAATGGGTCTTTAAGCTCAAAGCGGATGGCCGCTACAGAGCTCGCTTGGTGGCTAAGGGATTCACGCAGATCCCTGGCGTAGATTTTGATGAAACCTTCTCTCCCGTCGCACGATTTGAGTCGCTACGTTTACTTCTGGCGTTGGCCGCGCTGGAGGACTGGCACATCCATCAAATGGATGTTAAGTCTGCTTTTCTCAATGGCGTGCTTGACGAGGAGATATACATGGAGCAGCCACAAGGTTTCACTGTCACTGGCTCTGAGACGAAGGTGTGTCGCCTAGTTAAGGCGATCTATGGTCTCAAACAGGCCTCCCGCGCATGGAACTTGCAATTCCATGGAGTGCTCACTGCACTCGGCTTTAAGCGGACGTTTGCTGATGCTGGCATATATGTGATGCCTCAACGGGAGGGGTATGATCCACTCTTCGTTATTGTCTACGTTGACGACATCACTATACTGGGTCCCTCGCTGAGTGGTATCAAGCGTTTGAAGTCAGATTTGTCTGAACGCTATGAGATGACAGATCTCGGGGAGATAGAGTCTTATCTTGGTATGCGCATTGTGCGCGACCGCTCCCTTAGACACATCGAAATAGATCAGTCTGGCTACATCAAGGATGTCCTTGAACGCTTTGGCATGTCTGATGCCACACCACACAACACACCCTTGCCCGCTGGTGCTGACGAGCACCTGGTTAAATATACGTCGCAGGCAACTGCCTCAGATATCTCTCACTACCAATCTCTTATTGGGAGTCTGCTTTATGTGCAGATTGGCACTAGGCCAGATATCTCCTTCGCTGTGTCACGTCTGGCGCAGTACGCAGCGAACCCTTCACCACAACATCTGCGACTTGCGCAGTATGTCCTATCCTACCTAGTGGGAACTATGGATATGCGTATTGTCTATGATGGCGCCAATGGCGATGGCCTCCACGGCTACACTGATTCCAGTCTGGCTGATCAGACTGACGACCGCCACTCCACCTCTGGTTATGTGTTCCTACTAGCTAACGGTGCAATAAGCTGGTCTTCGCGCAAGCAAAAGACTGTTGCCCAAAACACAACGGAAGCGGAATACATGGCCATGACCGACGCGGCTAACCAGGCTGCGTGGTATCAGAGCTTCCTCACGGAACTCGGGTACGAGGTCGACGACCCCATCCCACTTCATGGTGACAATAAGGGTGCCATTGACTTGACTTTGAACCCTGTCACTGGGAGACGGTCTAAGCACATTGCCATACGGCATCATGTCATTCGGGAGTACATCGAAAAGGGGACCATCACCCTCATTAGAACTCCTACTGTAGATATGGTTGCGGACGGCTTTACAAAGTCACTACCGCGTGTCCTGCTGCAGAAGCACAACGATGACATGGGACTTGTGTGTACTTAGATTGTAGATCACGGGGAGATGTTGATAAGTGACCCTTGCGCACTTAGCGGCTCTTACGGACCGGACTTACAGATACGGACTGCTGTAGATTAATTAGGACCGCTTTAGATTAGATCTGATCTGGACAATCTCGGACTACTTTATCTATGACATCATGTACAGTGACATCATATGGACATATCCAGACCTCTCATTGTACTATGCGTTCTTGTATCTTTCTTTGTTCTCCTTTTGTTCTATCCTTATTATGATGTCATTATGATATCACTTACTTCTAGACTCTCCTTGTTCTTTCTGTCCTTGTTCTCAGAACGTCCATTCCTTTGTCCGTTTGTAGAACAATAACTGTCTTGTAGTACGTGACTTGTGTTACATCCCTTGTATAGTGTCACTCCCAGAAAGTGTATAAGTAGAGTAGCATGTATGCTCCTGGTCCACATCAGTTCTCACTGTTTGTGTGCCAGGTAAGCTCCCTTCCCTCCAATGTATAACATCAGTTCTCACTGTTTGTGTGCCAGACACCTTCTGCTTCACTGCTTGACATTCCCCTCTGCTGCTAACCAGCTTGCCACTAGTATCTCACCACAGACTCTTTGCCTCTGTGAGTACTGGTTCTGTCTATGCTGTTCATCAAAAAGTACAGCTTTTCATGGTGAAAATTTCCCTCAACCGCCATCAGATCTAGTAGAAGGAGAGAAGGAGTATGAAGTCGAGGCCATTCTCAACTCTCGGCATTTCGGCTGTTGAAAGAAGCTTCAATACCTCATCAAATGGAAGGGGTACCCAGACTTGGAGAATCAGTGGGGCTTACCTAAATGGAGTCCTCAAAGAGAAGGTCTATATGCAGCAACCTGAAGGCTACAAAGATGGCACAGATTGAGTATGTCTGCTCATAAAAACCCTATATGGACTTGAACAGTCCAGGCATGAGTAGAACAAAGAACTCAATGATAAATTAAATAAGCACAGATTCACCTCTCTGAAGGCTGATCCATGTGCATACATCAGAAGGGGAGCTGACCTGGAGATAATAACTGTATGGGTTGATGACCTTATGCTATTTGCAATGTCAATGGAAGCTATGGAGCATACAAAAGCTAACTTACATTCAGAGTGGGAAGTTACAGACATGGGAGACCCAACCAAGATCATTGATGTTACGGTTGCATGCACTGGACCCTTACTGTACCGGTTGTGGCTATGGCTGTAAGGTAGATTAGTCACGGACTCGGGGTTTACGATAGGAGTTAGGAGCTGAAGGATGACTCGATCCTAGTACAGGTAGTAGTAGTACTAGGATTGCGCTACTTACGCGATACGTTGGACGCTACATTACCGTGACTCATAGCAGCGCTTGAAAGCCTGCTCCATCTGTATTTAAGATAGCTGCGGAAGACCAAGATACGCCATCTTGGTCTTCTTCAATCGTCACTTTCTTGTCTTCGCATTTTGGATCTTACCCCTACTCGGATAGGGCCTCACAAGTTATACTAGTGTCTTCGTGTTGATAAAGTGGCCCGCGCGCACTTAGCGGCTCTAAAGGACTTGCAGATATGGACTGCTTTAGATAAGATATATTGGACCTGTAGATTAGATTATATGATCTGTACAATCTCGGACTTCTTAGCTTATCTATGACATCATGTACAATGACATCATGTAGAACACTCTGGACACTTCATTGTACTCCTCCCTTTGTTCCTTTTACAGCGTTATCTTTATCATGATGTCACTATGATATCATACTTGTCTAGACTTTCTTTGTTCTGGTCGTCTTGTTCTCCTTTAGTACATTCCTTTTGTCCTGTATGTAGAACAACGCTCCTTGTATTCCGTGACTCTATGTTACTGTCCTTGTACTAGTGTCACACCTCTGTATAGTATAAGTAGAGTACTCTGTACGCCCTGGTCCACATCAGTTCTCACTCTGTTGTGTGCCAGGTAAAGTTCCTCTCTTGTAATACTATCATCAGTTCTCACTCTGTTGTGTGCCAGACATCCTCTCTGCTTCACTACAAGACTCACCCTCTGCTGCTTGCCAGTTGCATCTTATATCTCACCACAGACCTTTTGCCCTCTGTGAGTATAGGTTCTTCTTGTGCTGTTCATCACTTCGAACATCTAGAAGATTGCCTTCGTGCCATACGCCCCAGGGCGTGATTAGCTAAGTCACACGGTCGCCTTATCGAAGCTCAAGTCGAGCTGACATCGTGACGGCGTTACAATTGGGATAGAAATAACATGAGATGATACAACGATCAAGATAATGCAGCAAAAATACATTGAAGCCATCCTCAAGAAAGAGGGCATGCAGTGTGTGCAAATCCCATGGCAACTCCACTCAACTCCAATACACCACTTTTACCTAATCTGGATGGGAACAAGGGGAGCAGGAGCAACTCCTACACAAGGTTGCTTGGCAAACTCCAGTTTCTGGAAAATGCAACCAGACCAGATATAGCATATGCCATTAACAGACTGGCCTCATATACAGCCAATCCAAGTTTGGAACATACCAGAGCCCTAAAAAGAATATTAAGATACCTTGCAGGCACAAAGATGTATGGAATTACTTACTCAAGGAAGAAATTTGAGACAAAAAACTCCGATCTATTCCATGGGTTTTCCAACACAGTGTATGCCAATACTGATGATTACAAATCGGTTATGGGATATGTCTTCTTAATGGGTGGAGGAACAATCATCTGGATGTTAAAGAAACAGTCAATAACAGCTCTATATCCTCAACTGAGGCAGAATACATTGCCTTATCTGAGGCAAGCCAAGAAGCTTCATGGCTGAGAAACCTATATGAGGAGCTAGGCTATGGTCAAAAATATCCCACACTAATCCAAGAGGATAACATGAGTGCAACAGTGATGGCAAAAAATCCAAAGTTCCACAAGAGATTGAAACATCTTGCCACATGATGGCATTTAATCCAAGAATTGGTGGCAAAAGGTGTGGTGGAACTAGGAGATTGTCGAGACCCAGACCAAACAGCCAACATCCTCACAAAAGCATTGCCAAGACCAAAGCATAAAAGACATATAGAAGAGATGGGATTGAAACCAATGTGAAGGGTGGCAGATTCGTTCCGCCAGAGGACCAAGCAGTGGTAGTGTTCGCGTGTATCATGCTTGGCCTTGGGCATTTTCTGTTCTGGCCTGCCTAAATTTTTGAACCCACCCTATAGGGGCTTGTATGTTTCTGGTCTTCGCATATTCTCATGTGTTCTACCAGCTTCACTACAATACATTTTGCAGATTTGGAAAGCTGCTTCAAGCAGCTATGATGTGTATGTACTTCTTCTATGACTTCATACTCTTGAAGGTTGCCGCGCCTTTCCCCTCCTGTCTGAAGGATGGTTTGCAGCCTCAAATGGGAAGCAAGTGCGACATGACTCATGATTCAGTATCATGCCCAATGGCCCATGCATCTGCCCAAGCTAATATATGACTCCCCAAGTGTTCTTACTCATATGCCAACTCATTTTTGAAAAAGCATTTGATATTATTGTACTTATATGTATAAAACAAGCCCTGAATGGGCCCAAGAAATGTAATGAATCGTATCTTGACTTGTACCCCTTCTGTCTGCCTAAATGCAAAAACTGTGCTTGTATTCAATCCCCATTGACTTATCACTCTTGCAGTCACTGGCACGTGACTGCATACTACCCCAGCATTGCCCATTAACCTCACCAAAGGGGAGTGTTAAAAAGGAGTTGGTATCAACTGGCTGAGTCCAAGTTAATATGAAACTCTGACCAAAAGTTTGTCTGTAAATAGCACATCATGTCTATCATATAGGGGTAGCACATCTTTCTCTGACGCTATCCTTTTCCTTCCCACAGTGGGTGTGATACAATATTACTATAAGACATGAGAAGGGAAACAATCTTGGAATACCTGTATTATACAGGCTTTCATGTCATCTTAATAATATCTGCAAGTCACAGGTTAACAGATGAGTCATGTGTTCACAACATCCTACCACCAGCAGGCTGCTTTAACGGCTCAGTCCTGGACCAGCTACCGATGTCTGTTTTGGGCCAGCTTCCAGCACTAGCCTTACTGCAGAACAACTTTCGTTTTATCACCAAAGCCATCTCCACATCTTCTGTCGAGCGCATTGATATCAGGTCACCTTCAAGTTCCTCCTCCTCATACTTCACGTAAATTACTACTACTCCCCATGCTGCCCAGGCACAGGTTCCCACCGCAAGAGCTCCCGTGTACCTACCGTAGTTGTAAATCAAGGTTCAGGAATCGTCGTGGGCGTAAATGCCATGTCAATGCAATGCATGTCGACTCCAATGGGCATCCTATACAAGTGGATGAAGATGGCTCACTGGCAGACCATGCCAGTGCCTGTGACACAGGCAGAGCACCAGTTGGCCAGAGGATAGAGCATCCCCATTTAACAGGTGCGTACGCCCTAGATATTTGGGCACATGTTCACGCACTGACCACAATATGAGCAGCCCTCCCATGCAACAGAGACGGAAGCTTCTTGCCACCAGGTGGGCTGCCACAAGCCTGGGAAAGGGCACTGCCAGTGAACCACAGAGGCGACTCAGACTGGGAACCCTTCACCGACCGGGTCCAGTTCGAATTAGCTGACCTTATCTATCACCATGCTGAGCTTTCTGCTCCTAATATAGACACCATTCTCAATCTGTGGGCTCAGTCTATGTCTGAGTTTGACACCTCTGCGCTGTTCAAGAATCATGAAGAGATGCATGCCATCATTGACTCGTCCACTCTTGGAGATATCCCCTGGGAATGCCTGGTGACAAGACTCTCAGAAGATATTGATGAGAGTGCTCCGTCCTGGATGCAGACGACCTATGAGGTCTGGTATCGCAACCCGGATGCCATTGTCTCAGCGATGCTAAATAACCCCGACTTTGAAGGGCAATTTGATCTGCGCCCTTATGTCGACCTCGATGCAAAGGGAGTGCGCTGATGGAACAACGTAATGTCAGGAAACGTTGCTTGGAGGAACAGTGTGAGCAGTATTTTATCATTCACATTTTGCGATGTATATTGACGCACGTAGCGTGGACAAGGACAAGATCTTTGTATCTAACTCAAGTACTAAGCAGGCTATGTACTGCCCTCTCATCCTCAGGAGTGACAAGACCACAGTATCTGTGGCGACCGGATATGTCGAGTATCACCCGGTTTACCTATCGATCGGTAACCCTCATAATACAGTCCGGCGTGCTCATCGAAATGCTGTCATACCCATAGCATTTCTCGCCATCCCAAAGTGTAAGTGATTTCTCCAGGCTTTCAGTGTCTTGCGTGCTCAAGCTGTTCATACATTCAGGTGACCGCGGTCATGACGACAGCCCCCGTTTTCGAGTTTTCAAACGCCAGTTGTATCACGCATCCCTTGCAGAAGTTCTCTCTCCACTCTGACCAGGGATGACTACACCCGTTGTCCGAAGGTGTCCAGATGGTCATTTCAGACGTGTGATTTTTGACCTCATCGCTTTCATTGCCGATTATCCTGAGCAAGTGATGCTCACGGGTATTATTCAGGGTTGGTGCCCCAAGTGTGTACATTCTATCTGTTGTGGAAATGCTAAGGCTTACACTCACTCCCAGATGTACAGCGCTTCCAACTAATTTAGATGTTTACGCTGTCCCTCGCACACCAAATTACATGGAGACTCTCAGGGATCTCCTCAATTCCAAAACATTGTGGGATGAGTACGGAATCGATGACGATATTGTCGTAGGTTTTCCACATGATGCGATGTGTGCAAGCACTCACGTAGGCTGCCTGACTCCCATTGATGCATCCGCAGCCGTTCACATCCAACTTCCCACGTGCCAATATATATCAAATGATATCACCAGATCTGCTGCACCAGGTTATTAAGGGCACATTCAAGGACAATTTGGTGGAATGGGTGTGCGAGTTTCTCGTGATCCAGCTTGGTGAAATTCGAGCAAGTGTTACTCTAGATGACATCGACCGACGGTGTGTCACTCATTACTGAACTACATTGTTTCCGTGCTGCATCTAATTGGCACAAAGGATTGCTGCAGTACCTGCTTTTCCCGGTCTTCGCAGATTCCCACATGGTCGCCGCTTCAAGCAGTGGACAGGGGACGACTCTAAGGCCCTCATGAAAGTGTATCTCCCAGCAATCGTTGGGTACGTACCCGATGATATTGTCAAGTGCCTCGGTGCATTTTTGGAGGCCTGCTATATTTCTCGACGCCAAGACGTTGACTCTAATGCCCTGGACACTCTCCAGCACACGTTGGACAACTACAAGGAACTGCGAGAGGTGTTCCGGACTTCTGGTGTCCGGCCAACAGGTTTCTCATCGCTCCCCAGACAGCACTCTATATTCCACTACCGCCGACAGATCGAAGATTTTGGTGCTCCTGGTGGGCTATGTTCGTCCATCACTGAATCCCGCCACATTACTGCTGTCAAGAAACCATGGCGCCGATCAAACAGGTATCAAGCCCTAGGACAAATGCTACTCATTAATCAACGGCTTGACAAGCTTGCTGCGATGCGCAGCGACTTCTTTTCACGCGACTTATTACTAGGGTTGCACCTTGGTGTCTCACAGCCCCCCGGTCCCCAACATATGTCTACTGAGGAAGACGATGGCGAGGAGGATGATGACGATGACGACAGCCCCATGGAGAAGAATGTCCTCGGGCATGTTGCCCTGGCCCGGACTCGTGGTACGTTTATCTCTTTGGACATGCGACTGCTATTTGATTTCAGGAAGCGCCCAATTATCCAGACGATATCGAGGGACTCTCTCTCTCTGTTGGGGAACCTGACTTGCCATATTTGACCCAGGAATGTATAGGCAACCAATTAGGTATAAGCCCTGATGCTATCGTTCTCTCGACGTGCAAAATTTCGGTATTTCATTTGGCGGTAGCCACGTTCTTTGCCCCAAGCGACGCAAGTGGCGCACATGGTATGCGACGTGAGCGCATTCGTTCAACACCTTCGTGGAGACGGCGCGAGCCACGACGTGACTGCGCATTTGTTGTTGAAGACGATACCAAGCCCGGCATGTTGGGGATGAATGTGGTACGGGTTCAACTATTTTTCTCCTTATTCTACAACAATCTGCTCTATCCCTGTGCTCTTGTTGAATGGTTTACGAGGATGGGTTGCGACCCGGTGACAGGGATGTGGGTAGTATGCCCTGATACAACACGCGGCACACGAGACAGGACAGTAGTGCATCTGGATTCAGTTTTACGGGGCGCCCATCTGATCCCTGCCTTTGGCAATGATAAATTGCCATTAGACTTTCACTTTTCATATTCGCTTGATGTCTTTAAGGCATATTATGTGAATAAGTACATTGATCACCATACACATGAGATCGCGTTCTAATACTAGTATGTTTTATTGCTGTGCGTGTATGGACGACACAAACGTAGGTCGTTACCCGAGCCACTGCCATCGTGGTCATCATTAACCCTGCCGCCGTCGTGATCGTATTCGTCGTCATCACTGTAGTTGTATTCGTCATCATCGTGGTAGTGGTATTTGTCGCCGCTCTGCCTCTCTTCTCTCGCATGTATGTTGCACATGACACGAATATTTGAGCGATGTCCGGTCTTTTTACAGCTATTTTGAAAGCATAGACGTTTGTGAAAAAAAGATGACTGATGGGGTTGCGCCAAACAATATCCTAATTGAGTAGTACGAGTACAAGCGAGCGAGACGAATCGAAACAAGAGGCGATGTCACCTGTGGCAGTGAGAACGAGACAGCAATGAGCAGAGTTGGTTGCAAGTGCCCACAGTAGGGACGTCGAACCGAGTCACACGAGAAAGAGTAAAAAAAACAATCACCGTCCATTCAGCAGTAAGGGTGTGTGGTCTTTTAATACAGGCAAACACGTAGTAGCCACGGAAAAGCGGTAAGGTAGAAGTGCAAGAAGAGGGAATTCGGTGGCATAGGTGGGAAGCGAGACAACGAGACACAGAGGTGCGAAATATGGAGGTGAGGCGCGGGATCGAGGTGTAAGGTACGAGACAGAGGTCAGCCGAATCCGAGACAACGAGAAGCCGGCAACGACGGCGGAGGCGCTACAATACGAAGGATCCGACTCGGAGTTAGTAAGGCATGGAGACAGAGACAATAGAGATCGAAGCGTGCCTCTGCTGAGACAAAGGAGCGGCGTGGCCGAAGCGTTCGACGGGCGAAGCGATGGTGAAAGGAATCGATGACGACGATGCGACGAGGTTGCCAGTGCCAGTGGAAGGCCCACTGGCAGGGAACAAAGCGACACGAGGTGCGAAGACGCGCGGCCCGTCTTCGAGTGGGCTAAGTGCCATCGGCGTCATCGTTGTCCATTTTCGTGGTTGCGAGGGAGGAAACAAAGGAGCGTCGGAGAGAGTGTGTTGTGTGTGTGGAGAGAGCGAAGGGTTGGCCCGTGGGCGGTGGGAACACGAGACCGACTCGGATATGCCAGTCACGGGTGGCAGCTAAGCCACGCAATGCCGGACCGAGACCGAAAGTGAACGATTTCGGGCCCACCACACATCATCGTCACGGTTATGGTTATTCAGTTCAAGTTGGTTCTTTGTGATGGTGTCGCGTTGCCGGCGATCACGGGTCACGGTCATAATACTAAGTGTGGGCCGTACAATCTGTCATGGGGCAAATACAACTGAGTTGTGGACACGTCCGATGCGCATACTAATAAGTCTAATACTAGCGACTGTGGACTGGTCAGCGATTTCACTCTTCCGTAGCCTACTACTATTGCCTTGACTGCTGCTATTTATTCGGGCCTCCTGTCACTTCTACCATTTCTGTTGCCTGTGCAGCCGCCGCTGCCGCTTCAAGTTCACGTGTTGCCGCTTCAAGTTCACGTGCAAGTCGCCTCACTTTAGCCTGTTCCCGCATGATGGCACCCGCACTGCCCTTCTTTATTGTACCGTTAGAGTACACCGTCTGAGGAAGCCTTCCTAGGAACATTTAAGGGAGCGTGAATGACTGGCCGAGAAGCGAGAGGAAAGCTTACTCATTCCACCATTCAATGAGGTCTTCCAGCTCCTCCTTTGACATCAAGTCCTTGTATTCGAGGAGCTCGTGGTAGAGTTGACGGTATGGAAACTCTCCCCTTCCTTTTCCATCGGTGTCATGTCCACCCGCACAAAAGGTCATATCATCGGAGAGCCCAAAACGTATCTATACCGGAGCAAGTACCGAAGTTAGTAGGAATCCAATCACATGCCTGGACATCCGCTTACCAGCGTTGCAACGTAGGCAATAGATTCATAAGTGACAAAATGTAAGGCAGCACTGGCATCGCTACCACGCGTCGACTTGTTGGTCTCTTTCGCGGAGCTTGGAGAAATAAAAACGTGCTTGTATGCCTTTGGGATATCGTCAGTAACTTAAAATCACAGAGAGGGAGACATACCGTCACGAGCACCTCACCACGTAGAAACCCTCTATGGATATCTTCTATGTCGAAGTAACCCTTTGGCCAGAGAAATGCCGGATGGTCAGCAGCAGTAACAGCCTGCATGCCACGACGGAGTCTCTCACGGACACTGAAGGTGCATTATGAGTGGCATTGGCCCACAGTTACAAAGAAAAGCCCACCTAGGATCACGCCAATTAAGTGTAACTGGGCAAAGTAATTCACCTGACGTGTTGTGGTTGAATCCAAGAAGGCGGCGTACAACTGGGTAAGCTGGCTCCCAGTTGATGCTGGGCCACTGGCTAATTGCACCACAAATACCGCTCGCGTCGACTCGCCGCACTTGTTTACGGCCTGCATCAATCTAGGATAATAGTGATTTCCGAGTCAGTAAACAAGATAGGAAAGGCTGAATTTGAATACCGCTAAATCAAGTTGCCTTGCGAGTTCTTGGCCGGTTTTATTATCTTTGGCCTTCTGAAGTAGAGGGACCAAAGCTGGAGAAATTTCTATCAAGACGAGGAATTTCTTATATTGTTGGTTCTGTCTGAAAACCCTTGTCGGTACATTTAAAAGGTTATGAACACGGCGAGTCACTTACAACTTCGTGTGC
Source organism: Lactarius indigo (assembly GCA_025766275.1). NCBI lineage: Eukaryota > Fungi > Basidiomycota > Agaricomycetes > Russulales > Russulaceae > Lactarius > Lactarius indigo. The sequence goes on along the minus strand of JAFKAC010000118.1, from coordinate 52,697 downwards.
AAGTAGTCTTCGTCAACGTTCGGGTTGCGCGATATTCCCACATTTAAGATCTGATAGTAATTGTCCCACATTTCAGCATAACGCCCGATGATCGTCCCTTTAAATTTCCAGTAAGCGGAGTCGATGAGAGAAGAGTCACCGCCTTCATCATCGGGGAGCCTGATGACATGATTATTTCAGTGAGGGAACCGAAGTGAATTTGAGAACATACTGTAAGAGACTCTCGCCGTTCTCATCAGGCTGATCATCATCAAGTCCTGACCGCCGCTGCCTCTGCCTAGCCGGTTGCCCGCCGTCCTCATTAGGGGGTTCAGGTGATGAGAGGGATCTCCGACGAGGTTGACTCCCCCAATACGGAGTCCTCAAGCCTGGGGCATCATGGGCAGTACCACACTGGCACCGCTTTGGACTACCATTCGCAGATGGGTCAGACTGCCCTGTGGACATTGGCGTCACAACGTCAAAAGATAGGGGGAAAAATGGCTCCAAAGGCCCATTTATACATAACCACTGGCATTACTGACCTGAAATACGTAGTACCGTCACATTTCCATATCGTAAGAAGATCCCGTTCGTATTTGTGAATTCGTGCAGCAATTATAGTGGGAATGTATGGGGACAAGAGATATCATATTGGCAACATGTGCGTAACTCCACACCCAATTAAAGAACTCCCACGCCACTTCAATCCCACGCTTTCCGTCGGACGCTTTTCCAGGAGTCAAGTCTTGGGTCAAGTCAACTTGACCTGGAATCACTGGCATCATTTTTCAATTGGTACTCCCGGATATATGCAGGCTTCTGCAATAATGAATCCTTTTCTTGTCCTTAGACAACGCTGGAAAGACGGTATAGTCCCATTGTGATGTACCGTGTCAATTCTGAGTCTCCTAGTACTTCAAGTTACCACTGGCATTCAAATTTCTTAAAAACGACTGCTTGGCCACCTCCAGCCTACCCTTCGTTAGTCTGTTCGTATCTGAGTTGTGCCATCATTCCCAGCCTTCAGATTAGCCGCTTCAGGTTCAAGTTGCCCTTGGTAGAAATGTCAGGTTACAAAGGGCGCAACCATTTTCCCAAAGTCGACGGCCCTTCAATTACTACTACTGCCGCCGCTCTAGCGGCTAGTTCCCATCTCTGTTCATCGGCCAGTATTCTCCCCTAAGACTAGTCTGCTTGTAGCCCGGAAGGGGCCGGGTACCTGTTGTTGGGTAGCCATCACTGGCAGTCAGTACTGTACCACCGGCATAGAAAGGTCTTCCCGTTCAAGTTCGAATCGATCACCGATCACTTCAATCACTAGCCACACTGCTCCCTTGATCCTAACGACTCTCTCTGCTATTTCAGCTCTTCGTGGATGCGTGCTGTAACTGCTGTTCGCGACATCGATCCTGCTTCTCTTATCTTTCCTGTCTTCGGCGAACGTGCGTGTTACCGTATCTCTTCCTTCCTCCCTGGCTGGCCGAGCTTGAAGTACCGCGCTGAAGGGTGTGATCTAACTTTTGGGGAAGTCTGGATCTCTCGTGGTCCTAGGCAGGACTAAGGAGACCACTGAGGCCTACCGTAACCTCAGCAATGATACTGCTTGAGATACTGTCACGGTTCTCGTCTGCTACTTCGGCTCTGAGCGTCAGGTGACCAAAGATACTGGTACCGCTGCAGGCCTTCAGATTGTCAACAAGCCTACGGTAGCTGTCATCGCCTATGGACTTGACAAGACGTCTGGATCTGAGTCTCGGATTATCGTTGTCATCTAGTCTCCCAATGACGACGCCGAGAAACAGGGAGCGACGTGACAGGTGAGAAGGTCTTTATCCTCCTCTCGTATCGGTTACTCACCTCTCTGCCCCACCAGCGTCGTCAATCTTACCTCAAACACTAACCCTAACCCAAAGACGAGGCCGAGAAGCAGAGAGAGAAGACAGGTGAGAGGGTTTTCTCTACCTCCCGTGTCGACAGTATCGCTTCGGATATCTCCGATGACGAGATCGAGAACAGAAAGAGAGGCAGCTTGTGAGATAGCTTTCTAGGCTTCGTTTGGTGGCAGAGGGATCTTTAGATTCACGTTCGTCTTTCTTATGTCGTTGATATTCCCGGGCTAACATAAACGAGTACAAATCTTTAGCTCTTTTCCTTTGACCGTCGCCTCGTCTTCCTCACTCCCTTCCGATGTCTCTCGTCATTGTATTGGGCGAACTCTATCGCGCGAAGCGTAGCAAACGAAAACGGGCGGTCACGAAAAACCGCATCAACGCTCATTTTTTGAGGAATAGAGGATGGCTTGAGAAAATGGGGGTAAAGGTCGCGACTGTGAGGTACGTTCTGACACCTCTTTAACGTGCCCTCTGCACTCACAATCGCTTGCAGGAACATAGGCTGGCACGGCGAAAGCGGTGGAGCGGGATCGGGCGGCCATCTCACGGTGGATTTTACCAGAGAAGATGGCTCGCATGTAACGACACACCACATTTACCCCACAGATGAGGCATACGGGGTATGTGCATCAATCTATATGAGTATTTATACTAATATTATGAAGGACGAAGTGTGAGAGGATCGCGATTTCGGGTTGGTCGGGTTGGCTAGCATCTATCTTGCTTTAGAGTAATTGTTTTTCATTTGTTTCACTGCTTTTTTCAGCCTCGGGGAAGGCGATACCCGGCAACCACATCTCACCCTCGCCACGTACCCGTCGCTACCGCCGGCGTCCCCATCCTCGCCCCTCCATCGCGTTATCGTCGCCGTCGTGATTGGGGTCGCGCGGTTCGCGTTGGCGGTGTCCTCCGGCAGCGGCAGCGACATCCCCGTGGGCGTCATGCTGAGATTCCATGCGGAGCGCCTCCGAGCAGCGACGCCAGGAAATCCCACGAAGGGGAGAAAAGGCTAAGTTTCATCTCTATATAACCCTGCAAAGTACTCACTGATCCCCGACCCACATGTCAACGGATCCCCGACCACACCACTGCTTCCTCCTTTGCGGGTAGTACCCGAGGATCGGAAAGCCCACCACTCTTGCCATCCGTCATTTGTTCCGTCTATGGGTATAACACGCAAGTAACACTTTTCGTTCTTATTTTATACTCAAACCACTAACGAAGTACTTCATAATGTCGGCTTCTTGACCCTCCTACCGCCATTTGATCGCTCCGCTTTTCCCACCAAGAACGGGATTATCCTACAACTCTGCACACCGCGATGGGGAAAGCGTGGAGATCCCAGCGAGGTATGTGTCGGCACGATTCGGTAAGCAGCCTAAGCCACATAGGAAGCCACATAGGAACTTCCGAGTCCTCCTTGCGATGCGATTGACTTTTTCAGCGTATTGCTCAGTGTCATTTGTCTTCAGAAGCAATTCGATAAGGACAAAGCTTCTACCCTCTACTTCGTCCCCCTTTCTGTACCTTATGACTGAAAGTTGATTGTACGAGCTGTCACACGTTTTTTTTTTTTTGATCGGGGAGCTGTCACCTGTCACCTGTCACTCCACGTCTGGCGTGTTCTACTCACCCTTCATCTCCCCAGGTGTCCGCTTTCGGGAAGGATGCTGATCGTCTCCCACTACCCTGGGTCATTTTCGGTATCCTGTCCGACCGCTACAGGCGGAACTTATGGCCCCTCGTGATATATCTACTTTTCTGTGCGTCCTCCGTCCTTGAGCTCGGCTCTGGATTTGTCAACACCCTTCAAACAGTTCCTCGCCCTTCGCTCCATCTTTGGTAGTACATGGGTGGTGTCTGGGGTCTCGTATCATCAACCGCGCTCGAGAATCCCCTGTCAAAGTGCATGGTCTCGGGTCCAGCATACTCCAGCAGGGATACGCCTGCGGGTACTACCTGCGGGCCTCTTTGCTGCAGCATGAATCTCCGGCTCATTCCGCACACCTCCACTACCTGGCGCTCGCTCTTCTAGGCTGTTGTAGGCATCTCGGCATTTGCTTCCTGCATTTGTGCTGTTGTCCCCGAGAGCGAGATGTTCCTGCGCATACACGTGGACCCAAACTTGCTGCCTGTTCCAGGCAATGGCTAGCGTATCGTGAGCTCATCAAGGGCGAGTCCTTTCCAGTGAGCGACTTGCATGCACAACTTCATCGACAATATGGTGCGCAAAATATTCTGTTGTCACTTTCCTTGATATACCTTTTCTCTAGGAGAGATTGTTCGCTGGGCACCTAACGAAGTTCGTCCATATTGAATGCTACTGCGTTGTTTTGCCTGTTATAACGCACAAATTACCTGCTGCGTATAACGAAATATACAAGAACAAGAACAAATAGGACAAGGACCACTCGCTCTATCGCGCCTACGACATGGATACCTCAACATGTGGCCCCATACACTACTCTGACGCTAAACGGCGTAGAGATGACCTTACCTCGTTCTTCTCCAGGACATCGATCATCCAATTACAATATCTCGTACAGGAACGGGTAGGACACAGTCCCACTGTTGTAGCTGTTTCACTTATCAATGCGTCAGGCGCACGTTCTTTGCGACGCCTTAGCTCAACAATTTGCGGCAGGTGAGAGGCCCTTTGATTTGAACCGGCATCGTTATTCAAACTTTTGGTTCTTGCGATACAAAGGATAAGTTCCGCAATCTCGTGCTGGGCCTCCACTGCTTTTCCGTCGACGTCATCATGAACCTCTGCTACACGAAAAATTGGGACGCGACGAAAGTGCCTGACTTTCGCTCTGATCTTGTCCTCGCTTCCCAAGCAGTCTTACCTATTTTTACCACGCACAAGTATTCGGGCCCTTTGTTGAAGATGTGCGATACATCCCGATGCGGCTTCATTAGATATATTTTCGATGTACTACGTCAATAAGTATGTGGACCATCACTTTTTTGAGGTGATAGTCTAGATAGTCTTCCCTGACCACATAACTCAAATCGTGCATCGCTCACTTCCGGATATTGGTTGTTCCAACGGCGTTTCGGACCTTTTTCGGAGTCACGAAGCCTTTCGAAAGTGCCCTTACAGTCAAACTTTTCGAACGTATGTTTTTTTTATTCGTTTCTTTTATTCGATGCTCCCGAAACTTTCGACAGGACTATAAGGTTGGATCAAAGTATTTTTTGCGGCGGCACCCCCTAAGGGCGTTAAGGGTGTTTCGGACCTTTTTTTGGCGTAACACAAGGCCTTTCGAAAGCGTTCTTAGAGTCGAACTTTTTGAAACGTATGTTTTTTTTATTCGTTCTTTTTATTCGATGCTCCCGAAACTTTCGACAGGACCGTAAGGTCGGTTCGAAGTATATTTTGCGGTGGCTCCCCCTAAAGGTGTTAAGGGCGTTTCGGACCTTTTTTGGCGTAACATAAGGCCTTTCGAAAGCGTTCTTAGTCGAACTTTTCGAACGTATGATTTTTTTGTTTTTTTGTTTTTGTTTTTTTATTTGTCAGGTAGCAATACTCTGGGCCCAGCCGGGCATTTCGGATGGATGGAATGTTTGCCACCGAACCCGTCTTACTGCGCCAATAAAATGGCACCCGCCCAACCCCTGAAGCCGTGCGACCCCTTTTTGAAGCTATCAATCCGAACGTCATCCTGAAGCTTCGAAAGAATGTCAACGCTGAATACCGTCGTCGATGCCAAATCAAATTTTCGTCAATTGAGAGCGTCCGACTTGTGAGCGCTTCATCTCTTCCTTTTCGCCGTTCTGCGCCGTCTGCTCAAACTAGATCTACACAGGCACGGGCTTTCAAAACCAGCTCTTCAGGATATCGTTGTTGCTCAAAAGGACAAATGGTCCGCTTCAGCACACGGGAAGTTTACCGCAAAAACAAACAAGACAACGATGCGTGCGGCATTGCTCGATCCAGAGCTCGGTTTCACGATTGGTATCTCGGAGCCCGTGGAGCCCAACCTGTCCGAAGGTAAGGATGAAGAGGGGACGGCGACTGTCAGCGAGGCGGCGGAAATCGACTCGAATGAGCCAGGTGCATTTGTGCTGGGGTAGCCGAATCGTCGCTCACTTCCCCTTCAGATGACCGCCGTGCTGTACCTTCGTATCCAAGCGTACGGGGAAGCCCCAACAAAGACCAAGCCGTGGCCGCAGTGAGTGCGGATCGGCCTGTTGAGGGGGGCGGCAATCAACTCGAACGAGCCAGGTGCGTGTCCAGCTTTACCCGACCCATCACTCGGTTTCCCTTCAGATGACCGCCGTCCTTTGCCAGTCCAATCAAATGACGTTATGTGGGCGGCGACTGAGGGGCCGACAACGACCGGGGGGGGCAGCGATTGAGCTGAACGAATCCAGTGCATTCATGTTGGACGCGCCGACCGACCCGAATGAGCCAGGTGCGTTCGTATTGGGGTACCCGACTCGTTGTCACTTGGCCTCATGGACAATTACAGCAGGTCCAAATTATGGACTGGACGAGCTCGATCCCATTGACCCCGCTTCATATACACCCCTTGGCATGGGACAAGGGCACCTTTTCAGTGTAAGCTCATTTTCCACCCTAAATGCTTGCAACGGAATGGCCGAGTTGGGCAAAGGGTTCAAACGTTGGGCTACCGCTGGAATTTAATATTTCCGACTGCAAAATGACCGATCTCCTGGGTAATGACAAGACTTTCACAGATGTGAGTGACCAGGTTACGCTGTGCCGGTCTGTTTTTTTATTACTGAGATGGGCGGTTTTACAGCCCCCGTCCACGTTTATGGATTCTGCCAAACTTGGCTACCCCACAACGACTACGTCCTGTGGCACCAGCCAAGCCCCTAGTACCGGACAACAAGACTGCTCGACGGCCGTCGGTGTCAAACCCGGAAGGTCATGTGACCCGGCGCGTCATCTGCACGCTTACGAGATGCGGTTGATCGTGAGTGTTGTTTCCGTCTGCTATCACATCTGATCTGGCTCGCAGGACGGCGTGTACGGGAAGATCCCCAAGGAGATAATAAAGAGGTCCCTCAGCGTCGGCACAACCTGGTTGTGACGCAACAAGGGCAGTGGGCATCGTGCGAAAGTATGGCGGAGGTACGCATCGTTCCCAGCCGGTTATTGACAAAATTGCGTGTACTACCGAAGAACCTGAGGGCAGCACAAAGCTGCTCGACTAGCTTAGAACCCGGGAGGCTGAACATCCCATCTGACTCTATAGATTCGTTTTGCTACTTATTTTTCTATCTCGAAAGCACTTGAACGAATGAAAGGAGTGTGCAGGTCAAGCGTTCGCACAAGTCGCACCATAGGAGTGATACTCCTACTCAAACAAGCGCAACGTCACAACGTGAAAGATAGGTTTTTTTTTGCTGAAGTCGCACCGAAAGTTCCTTCAAGCTCCCGTGTATTTCGACCGCAAGCTGGACACTGTAAGCTGGACATAGAAAGGAACAAAGTGCGTGGTAAAGGTGTTCTACTGAGTGGGGGCGTAAGCGAACGATGAGAGGAATATGCGTGAGTACAGTAAAGATGCTAGGTGCGTAGGGGGGTTGAGCAAGACGATGTACTTTTGAGGGTCTTAATAGCGGGTCAAGATCGTACGAGGTGGTTGAGGCCCAAGGATGGTATCAGAAATAATATACGGACCCGAATCAATGTCGAACGTGACCTCGATCTGGGGTACGTACACGCTTCGGGGTAGGTGGAACGCCAACAAGAATGAAGTTAGCAAGTAGCTTATTGTCACGGACAAGCTCATGATCGCCCTGGTAGATTTTTGCCTGGATGGTAGTCCGACTACCTGCGGGGGTCGAAGGATTTGCGACTTGTTCGTGGGAATGGTGGTGTTTCGTGAAATGAGCTTGGTCATGATACCGCCAAGCGTCTTGATGGCTGTGAACTAGCGAACACACTGCCTGCGCTGGAGAGACCCAGACACGTACTGAGAAATAGGGGGGTGACGTCGAGGAGAAGAACGTCCGTGATATTGCTGGTACCTTAGATGGAGGCACCAATAGCCAGGGCCTTGTGAGGACTAGCACCGCTCACGACCAAAAATGGATTTGATCGTCTCGACGACTCGGGACATACGTGTCATATCGCCGACTAGAACAACCTCGTTGATCTCGGATAGTTTCACGCCAGCGTCATTGAGGGGTTTATTGCAAGGGTCGACGGTACGTTGAACAAGGGGATAGTACTAAGGGGCTCAGAATAAGCCACGTGTGAGCGCCGACGAGGAACTGCCGCTGCTGGAGGTACGTTTCTAGCGGCGGGATGGAGAGTCTAGAGATAGTGTGTAAGGGGGAGGTGAGAAGGAAGCGGAAGGTTAGGAGTAACGATGAATAAGGACAGCTGCGTACAGGATTTCAAACGTGAACATTTAATAAGGGAAAGTCGATAAGTTGTACAACCCCAGGCAGATAGAGAGCGACAATGTGATGAAAGTGAAGGAGCGGGCTCAGCTCGGTGGCAGCGACAGAATCTGTGTGGTGAGAAAGGAATCCAGTAAGACGTAGAAACAACCGGGAGTTGGGGGTTACACGTTGAATGAACAACAACAGTGCTGTCCGTGGTACAATGCCCTGACCCCAGAATAAGCGATTGTCATTGTGTGTTTCAGTCGGCAACTGAATACCCGATTGAGCTGCTCGTACGGCACTGTCCGACGAGCAGGTGCAACGAGGTGAGGGAAAGTACAGAGACATGAACAAGCTTCCGGACTGGGCCGGACATCTTAGACAAGGCTTGGTCGGTTGGTGGGTAGGACAGTGAATGGTGGGGAAGATAGCTCGCAAGAGAGATTGTGCTAGTCACAAGAGAAGCAAGAGGTGAAGAGGAAGATGGAGAGGCTGAGGACAGTACGTTCTGAAGTGCCAACTGTTGCGGTGTTGTTCTCTTCGGAAGTTGCCGTTTTTTATGTGTTGCTGTTTGTTGGTTCGATTCGAGCCACCGTTCAAGTTGATCGCTTTGACGCTTCCGAGTCTGTCGGTGTTGGGTTATGGAGGCGTCGATGTCGTGCGCTTTGATTGGCCTGCTGGTGATCGTTTCCTTATGAAGGTACTGTTGTCTCTATTGTATCATTGTGTATCGTTTGCTGACACCTGGAGATCGTAGTTTTGCACTTTTGGCTCGGAGTTGGTGGTCCATTCGTCTTCGCATCTTCTTGAGACAGGCACTGTTTTGGGTTGGCAGGTAGGATATTCGCGCGTGGTCTTTCGGGGTCGGAGTCGGTTTGGGGGTCTTGTACGGTATGTCCACCGTATCGATTTCTTCTGGTGGTGGCAATGGGCCTCACCTGTTGTTTGCAGAGTAGTGTTTAGCTAGTCCTTGCTGCGATTATCCATTCTCTGGTTCATCGGCGGGTTCCCTGTACTTGGGTTCGTGTGTCTTCCCCGACTTGTCCCTAAAAACACTGTGAGTGTTGCGTGGGGCGCTGTTGTGGGTGTTCTGTCAATGACGTCGCGATCGTCCGTCTCGGATGTATCGGACGAGTTTGTTAACAGGTCGGATTGTTTTGAGACGAAGTTTGTCTGTAATGCAGGTATGATTTCTTCGAGATCGGCTTGGACAAGTTCCCACATGGATTGGTCGTCTCTTGTACAATCTTCGGGATGTTGTTCAGCGATTTTTCGATCTGTGGGAGTCTCTTTGGTTGCCACAGGATCGCGTTGTTGGTTTCGCATGTTGGATGATTGTGTGATGGGGCGTTCTTGCGTTGACTGTTCTGTCTTCGACGTCGTAGGTTCGTCTTTGTCGTTCTCTGCTATAGGTGAGGGGTGACTTGTTTCTGCGGGTTCGACAGGGACGGGAGTACAGGCTAGTTGGTGTACTAAACTCGAGACTTGTTTGGCCAGATCGTGAGATGGCATCGTTTCGTCGTCGGGTCGCGTGATGGGAGTTTTTTTTGCCTCAGCGTGTGAGTATTTTCTTGCTCGTGTTGTCCCTGATGTGTGGGGAAGATGGGTTGTTCGTTGGTTGTCGTCGTTCGAGAAGTCTGAAAGTGAGGTCGTTGCTTGTTTAGGCTTCTGATGGGAGTATGTGGGGTGTTTGACAGGATCGGCCAAGTCGTAGGTGCAGGGTTGCAGGGACGGGCTTTCAAGAACGTTCATCGTGTCCACTGGATGTTTCGATTTTGATAATACAACGACATCATGTTCCAAATACGACTGACTTGGCACGTAAACTACAGTCGACTTCGAGGTATGTAAAAGATGGACTCCCCCAAACCAGACCTATCATCCACGGCTGCCAGAGTGAGAATCGGGTTGGGGCACGCGATGAAAGGGAATGATCAGAGCGCGGTTTCGTAGGCGTCATCCGAGAGAGGCATGAGCCTGGAGGGACCGGGCTTAGGACGAGTCTTGGAAGACTTCTTGGACTGGGTAGTAGAGGGCCTTGAAGAATCGCGAGAAGAGCCTGGATCGAGAGGCTGGGAGTCATTGGCTCTGCGGCGGGCTTGCTTCTTGGCGGGAGGCTTGTTCTCTAGAAAGCGGGAAAGAAGAGGGAAGGGAAGAAAATCATTAATAGGAGCAAGAGGACGAGGAAAGGAAGAGATACCTGGGGAGGAGGGTGCGGGATGCTTTCCAGCATCAGGGGCACCTGAAAAAGGATGAATAAAGCGAGAGAGAAAAGGAGATAGACGGACGAGGCGAAGAGGGAGAACGGGTGTCAAGGACGTCGTCATTGTCTCCGGCTAGAGGAAAAGGAGGGTTGAAGAAGGAGGGAACATGAGAGGAAGTAAAGTGAGAGGAGAGAGGGGAAGACGAACGAATGAAGGAGTCGTCAACGAGGGAGGCTGAGAGAAAGGTAAGAATGGAGAAGAAGAGGGGGAGGACGGGAGATGGAGAAGGAAAGGGGACTGACAGCGGGAGGAGGTCGGGAGGATAGGGGATTTGGAGATACGTTGCGGAGGGTCTGGAGATGATGGAGACCAAGTGCGGGTGGGACGTCTTTGCCCTGGTGGAGGAGTAGAGGGACGATTCGGACTGGGAGACTGGTCGCGTGATGGTATGTCGTGGAGCTCAGCAGGAAGGGAAGGGGTGAAAGAGGAGGAAGGAATGGTGGTCTTGGAAGGAGGAACATCTGGGCGAGTGGCTACGGACTGTAGGATGGGCGACAGATTGTAACCGAGCTATAGAAGATGTGAGAGAGATAGGGAGCGAAAAACGAAAAGTACCTCGGCACGATATTCCTCTGAAACAGCGTGAGGCTTCCTGGGAATGGAGGGGATGGGAGCAGCCGCCATGTCGAATGGATCGTCACATGTGGCATCGTCGCCATAGTGTTCGATGCGTGCTTTATTTTTATACATGATCTGGAGAGATGAAAAGGAGGTGGGCAGCGGGTGGAGAGGGAAGAGAAGTGAGGAGAGGACGACTCACGTCAGCAAGACGCGTGATAAGTTGATGGGCGATAGTTTCGATGGCGCCAGGGGGTGCTTCAGGATCTGAGCAAGCGAGGTACTTACACTTCTCGAGGGACTGAATGATTGGCTGAACGGGATCATTTGCGTCTTTGGAGAATTCGGCATATGCCAACTCCCATGGCCCCACAAAGTCCTCCAATTCGTAAGTGACATCGGAGCCCGACTTGGAGCCGCTGGAGAGACCGTCGGCGAACTCCCAGACATGACGAACGGATTTTCCTGGACCAGAAGAGATATGACGGACAGAGAGGCCGACGAAAAGAGTATGGAGTTCGGCCCTGAGGTGGGAAGCGCTTGGACATGTATCGAGAAGGCGAGCTCTATACTGGCCAATGAGAGCAGACTCGACTGTGACGGCGAGGGCGATGAGCAACCAGTCACGGGGCCTATTACGGGATGCCGGGTTCCATGGCAAGCCACTCATAGAGAGGAGACGAGAACCTCTATAGGTGGAGAGACGATGATCGCGCGTAAACTCCCCCCTAGAAGTATTCATGAGTTTGAAGATTGTGATATATTCCTCGCAGAACTGGTCTTGAGTCCATTCGACAGCGGCAAGAAAATCCTTGACGGCAAGAGGCACGCGAACCTTTGGCACAGTAGAAGAGTCGCCGGACTTTGATCGCTTTTTGGAAGACTTTGAGGACTCATCATCTGTGACGAGAATAGATTTGAAAGCCCCCAAATCTTTGACGAGGCCCCTGGCGCTGACATGCTTCAAGAAATGGGTATCCATCTGGGCGATAGAAGTGGTCAAGTGAGAAAATAGGATACGAACGATCTATAGGACGACAATCAGTCGTTGCGGTAGATATTTAATAAAACGGTGATACGCTACCTTCCTGCGAACACCCATTTCATTGGTTTTCAGAAGAATGTCAGAAGTTGCCGTTGTCAAGGCTGCATCGAAAGAGTCGTGAATTGTGTAGAATTTTGCACTAAGCTTAGGGGCCCAGGACACACAAGCCCCAATCCATGAAACGGCCTAACAAAAGTAATGGTGTCAGTTGAACGTACAAGAAACTGAAACGGAAAGATGCCGCGTATCCTCGATGTGGATATACGCGGCGTGTTTTGATGTCCAATATACGCCGCGTATCCTGAAGTCCATTATACGCGGCGTGTATTGGAGTCCAAAACACGCCGCGTATATCCGCATCGAGGATACGCGGCGTGTATTGGAGTCCAATATACGCCGCGTATATCCGCATCGAGGATACGCGGCGTATATTGGAGTCCAATATACGCCGCGTATATCCGCATCGAGGATACGCGGCGTATATTGGAGTCCAATATACGCCGCGTATAATGGACTTAAGGATACGCGGCGTATATTGGAGTCCAATATACGCCGCGTATAATGGACTTAAGGATACGCGGCGTGTATTGGAGTCCAATATACGCCGCGTATAATGGACTTAAGGATACGCGGCGTGTATTGGAATCCAAAACACGCCGCGTATAATGGACTTAAGGATACGCGGCGTGTATTGGAATCCAAAACACGCCGCGTATAATGGACTTAAGGATACGCGGCGTATATTGGAGTCCAATATACGCCGCGTATAATGGACTTAAGGATACGCGGCGTGTATTGGAATCCAAAACACGCCGCGTATAATGGACTTCAGGATACGCGGCATGTTTTGATGTCCAAAACACGCCGCGTATCCTCGATGCGGATATACGCGGCACTCTTATATGATGAAGACAGTTGGTCGCTAGGAACAGTGCTCACCTCGGACAGTCCTCTGCGATACTTCGTGGCAAGCTGGTGGACAGCGTAGATAACACTCGCAGTCCCAAGTGGTATGGGGAATGAGTATCCGTTCATTTGCCAAATCATGGCATATGAGAAATACTCTCGACTGTATTGCGGTGCCATGTCCGATTCCTGGAGGACTTTGTCGACGTCTGATTGGTATCTCGTGAAGCGGTTGATATTGTCCGAGTTGGGGAAGAAGAGAGAATCGGAAAACGTGGTGGCGGAGTCGTCCTCGCCCTTATAGTTATCGATGAAACATTTGTCGATTTTTCCGAGAAGATCTTCGTTCCACGAGCTTGCGTCTCCTCGCCCTTTGAACGCATCAATCATCCCCAGCGTTTTGAACTTCGCTTGGACTTCTGTAGGATCCTTTGAGTCCAACATCTCTGTGGCCAGATCGTCGATGGTCTTTTTGTCAAGAGGCGGTTGGTTCGGGTTGGCCACACGCTCAAGCATCTCGATGCTTTCGATCAGGAACTCGGAGATGAACTGTCCATTTGTTAGTGCTGTGAAGCCGATTACAGTCACTGGTCCTGCTTACCCCACCGTGTGCATCGAGCATCCTAGACAACGTTGACACTTCGAACCATGGTGCGTGTGTGTAGTGTCGACGGATCCGTGACGCCATTACGAGTCCGAGCGCGAACGAGGGGACAGAATACAGGCGTCGATGTCTCGGAGTTTCTTTCGCCTCTTCGGCTTTCTCCTTGCACAACGTCGCTTTCTCTCGTGCCATCTTTGTGAATGTCGGATAAAGAATGCTTGCGTCTAGGTCGCTGCCTTTGTCTCGCGTGCGACCCCGGATGTCTGCCTCGTACGCGTCCTTCAATTCGTCTATGACTTCTAGTAGAAGCTCTTCTTCCGTCGCCATTCGGTTTCCTTTCGTCTCGTTTCTCGACATGAACCGGTAGATCGCCGTAGCTAGATCACTCCTGTTTTCCTCGATTTTTTCTTTCTAATTGTTAGTTTCCTTTACTTGGCCCTGTTATCCATTTGCTACGCACCTCTATCGTACAGTCGGATCACCCACGCGCTCGAAGCTGCGATCTTCTCCTCTATGACCTTCATCGCGTTCTTCATAGCTTCCAGATCTGGGCCGTCTCCTCCTGCCTCGGCTTCCTCACCACTTATCTTCCCGATCTGGTTCTTCACCGCTTTCAGCTCCTCCGACTTTATCTTCCTGTATTCGATCAACGCCTTGCGTCGGTGGTTTCCGCCCAGCATCCAGAGATTGTTTGTCGCGATCGCTTGCTTCCCTTCGTTAGTGAATTCGATCTGCGGTACATCCGAGAGTTTACGCCCGTCTACCGTGGTCAACACCGCTTTCATGTTCTTTACCCAACTTTTCTTCACCGCTATTTCGATCGCAGCCGCATCCGTGCAGTTGTCCAGATTTTCTGTGAAGCTCATCACTAGGTAATTGACCCACTTTTCGTCTACTTTCCGGTCGTTGAATTTTCCCCAGAACGCTCCCTTTGGTGGTTCTGTGATATCCATCGCCAGGTAGCCGAGCTCGGCCGCTTTTTTCTTCTCCCGAAGTTCCGTTTTCTGAAAACCACTGAACTCGTTCCCATCGCGTCCCTCTCCCAGTCCTGTGGTGATTTTCGGACTTATTTTGGCCGCTTTCTGTAATCTCTGTTATATCATCGCCGTTGCTGTGTTTGTGTTCTATCATTTTCACTTACCTTTGCTTTGGGTGCCATACTAGTAGACAATTTGCAACGGTAGTGTTTCTTATATTCGGTAAGCGGGATCAGATAGTGGACCAAGATGCCTTGCTCCAAGTCGCTCTTTGACTTTTCGCACGGATCTCTCCGTCCGGGCCGGTATTGCCGGTTCTCACGCCACTCACATTTAAAGTCCGATTTCTTCGAACTTTTGGGCCACCATATTTTATTTCCACCAAGTACTATTGCTCCCACACCTCTGCAAATGTACCCGTATCTGCAAATTTCAAAAGATCATAGTAGATCAGTACTTTCCCAGTTTCCTTTCTCCCCAAAAAAAATACACTATATTCTCTAACATATGTAGATACTTTTAGATCCTAAACAGTACCCTCAGAACGCGGAGACAAGCAAACTGAGGGGGCAAAAACGTAAACTACAGTATAATATATCGGCTGTGTTTATGGATTCTTGTACGCAAATAGTATGAAACGATCGAGAGTTTGTGGCGCGGTCTGTGGTTCCTCCTGCAATGCGACACTGCTCCCCCTGGTACAACAGATACAAGATCACACAGTATATTGAGGATCAGAGCAAAATCATGGTTGTTAAAAATCAACAGAGGTAATGGGGTGGTCTCAAAAGCGTCCCTACCCCCCCAGATCTGACCAATCCCAACATTCCTATGGGACCTCACCTCACTGTGATATTACTATCCATTACTACAGTGACTCTACAAAGTTTGGAGTCAACAGAAGGAGGTGATCAAGCTGGAGACAAAAAACTTACCAAAGACCGTGGAAAGGTGACAAAACATGACCCAATTTGGCAAGCAATTGGAACTCCTCTTTAGGCACAAAACGGCACCCTTGGCACAGGGAACTTTCATGGCACGCAATACAAGGCCACTCTCCAAACGTGCTAAGAAATGGAAATTGGAAACCAACAAGGAAGCAAAGCTCGAAGAAGCAAGCAATGCAGTCACCAATGAGGAGTTCAAGAGCATAGCAGAAGCTGCGCATCACTTCAAAGTATCCTATGACACACTCCAGCAATGTGACCATAGGATTACCGGTCCACACTCAAAATCACAAGTAAAAAAGCAGCTACTTAGCAAGGCACAAGAAAACACTCTCTATGAATGGATCAAGTACATGGGGAGGATAGAATACCCCCTCTCAAAGCAGAACCTCTGCACAAAAGTTGCCTACCTGAGTCAGCTTCTTCAAGAAAGGATGGTGGAAATGGGGAAGGAGCTCTTACCCTCCAAAAACTGGATACAGAAGTTCCTATCTTGGCACATTGACATCACATTGAAGCAGCCAACAGGTCTTGATGCACAACATGCATGCTGTTTTAACCCTGCTGTTGTTGCTTAGCACTTTCAGCTTCTTGGCAACCTCATGAAGGAGATGGATGTACCTTGGGAAAACGTGTACAACATGGATGAGAAGGGTATCCAGCTTGGTGGAGGCAGGAAACTTGACAACACCAAGTTCCTGTACAGTGAGGGACAATGCATCTGCATGAAGTTACAGAACGGAAACCTTGAGCTCGTCACCACCATCAAATGTGTCGCCACAGATGGATCAAACCTGAAGCTGACATTCATTTTCAGTGGCAAGAATGTCCTCCACAAAGGGTATTTCAAGGAGGATGGGGTACTGTAAGTAAACAATCAAGTGCAGAGTTAATGAACACTTACCAGGATTGCAGAGTTGCCTTGTCAGAAAAAGGCTGGACAAGCAACTTCATAGGGCTGCAATGGTTTGAGAAGTCCTTTGTCCCACAGGCAATGGAAAGGAACGCAAGCGGGAAACTGATACTCCTCATCTATGATGGCCATTGTTCACACAATACCATCGAGCTACATGAGGCTGCAACAAAAAACAATATCACATTGTTCTGCCTCCCCCCCCACACCTCACACTGGCTTCAACCACTTGATGTTGGTGTTTTTGGTCCTTTGCAACGTGCATGGCAAAAGCGGTGTATCCTTGCGATGGAGGAGACTAGGAAGGGCATAGCATGGCAAAATGTTGTCAGAGAATACATGATTGCTCGCACCAAGTCCTTCAAGGAGGTGACTATACTATCTGCTTGGGAAAAGTCAGGTATCCAACCATTAAACCTGAGCATCTTCAACAAGGACGACTATGGGCCAAGCTGTGCATCATCATTCAACCCCCCACTGCCAGACTCCTTTCCAGTCCCGGCTACTGCAACTGGCAATGTGTCATGAACTCCCCTGTTACCTTTCCTTTTACATCCCTATCTGATCTATTCCCTTTCTTGGCAGTTACCTTCTCAGACCTCTGTTTCCCCCTTATCTGATTGTTCTAGCACCTTCTGTGCTATTCTTATCCTGCCTTGCTGGCATGACACCATCTTGTACAATGTTGATATCATCTTGCCAGCACATTACTCTATCTATAGCAATCAGTAGCACTATGTGCTCAGGCGCAATCCTGTACTATATAAGGAACCCTGTAGTGCGCCTTAGCTCCTTAGCTTTGGCTTAATCAATCATCTGCATTGTATCTCCATTGACTCCTTGAGTGCCTCAGTCCCTTCAGCACTCAAGCCCTTGACCCTGAACCCCTGACCCTTGACCCTTATCTCCTTTGGGTCATTCCCCTCTCAGCCTCTGTGCAGGCTTCCCCCTTGACTCTGCTCTTATCCTCTTCCTGTCTTACTGGTCAGCCCAGTGACATATGACCTTTGGACTTAGGCCTCTGAGCTCGTCCATTGTTACTGACTCAGTCACCTTTGCACAAGGGGCTGTTACAGAAGGACTTTCCCACCTCAGCGTAGGGGGAATTACCACAGACTCAGCTACCTTAGTACAGGAGCTGTTACAGATGACCTTAGGAGTCCTTCTGTCACGGTTCCAACGGACCGTCCGTGACGCGTTCGAGTTCGGGCCCAAGGCAAGGGCAAGTAGAGTCGAGACTTAGTCAAGGACTAAGTCAAAGTCGGGGGTTTCGTGGCTCAAGCCAAAGGCAATGACACAAGAGAGGGGAATTTGGACAAGGGATGACAAGGCAACTGTAGATTGGATTCAATGGACTAAGAGTAGACAAGTTATCTACTTGGCTACTCAACTACTCTTATACTCATACAATACTGGGGTTTACGTGGCTGTTTTCTATGACACATACATGAGAACACCATAAGGTGTGCTACTTCTGAAACTTTGAGTCAATCTTTCACAATACTTGTTCGCTGGCGTTTTGTGACGCGTGACCGTGATGTCACGTGATCGTGACACCTTCCACTCAGTGGGGATCCGACTCAGAGTCCTTTGCCTCAGGCAGGATCTGTTACAGAACAACACATGCCCCTGCAGAGGCGTGACACAATGAACCTCTACCGGATTCTCTTGATAATGAGACCAGTAGAGATGGTGACAAGGAAAGCGACGAGGACAACGAGGGCGAGGACAGTGATGAGGATAACAAGGAAAGCGACACAAAAGAAGTGGCGTTATCCAAGGCCACGCCTCAGGCTGACCACACCCCAGACCTGCTTAATCAGGGAATCAGTCCAGATCAGGCCACTGTGGGTGCCTTGCCCATTTTAGTTCCCCTTCCCACCCTCCCCATTCAACCCACTCAACAAACATTTTTTGATGCCAGAAGTGACGTTCTCTGTGAAGAGGGAAGTGTCCCCCCCTCGGCTTGGGGATAGGGAACCTGAATACCATCACCGTAGGGCATCTCCTAACCCCATGTCTGCTCATGTTCATACTGGTCACCGCCAGACCTGTTCAATGTCATGGTCTGCTTCATATTTTCCTCCTGTGACATCCACCTTGGGGCCCCAATTGATGGAGGAGCAACTTTCCGACTCAAAACAGAAGATCGAGGCGCTTACAGAAAGCCTCAATGCAGTGTTGGCCGAGATTGATACCCTTCACACTCACTGCTACTTTGCTAGCAGGGTAATCTCCTCCCAACAGAAGCAACTTTTTTTGAGGGACAACAAGAAAAAGCATGCAAAGAAAACCAACAACAAGTCAAGGGTCTTGACAGCTGAGGAGGGTTGTCAGCAAATGCAACAGCTCCAGGAAGAAGCTGAAACAAAGGAACAACACCGACAACAGGAACTGGCTTGGAAGGCTGCTGACGATGAAGCACGATGAAAATGCCGGGCAGATCACACACACACATTTACTGGGCCACTGAACAAGTCAAAGCAAAAGGGTGACTTGGAGGATATCACTGTAGCACTTGCACTGCCAGAACATGGTAAGAAAGACAAGATCTTCAAGAGAATAACAAGGCATTTCAAACAACACCCTGAGTTAAAGAGGGACCCACGTTTCAAAGGCCTGTTCAATTCATGTCCCACAAAATGACCCCGCATTGGTGATGTGCCTGTAGTTGGGCCATCATCACTTCAAGCCATTACTTCCTGCTTCTCCCCTCCCTTGCTTCTCCCCCATTTTAGTTTCCCCTCTCAACCCAACTTTAGGCCCAGCACAACATCAAGCACACATCCATATGGTCCATACTTACAGTATTCATACCAATACCTTTACAGCTCCTAGATCCCTAGATACCATCAAATAATATGATTTGCTGAACGTTCATTTGACTGTGAACCTGAGAGGACTGGCATTGCCACTTTTGCCAAATGCTGATTACTTCTCTGCCTGCCACTAGTCTGCCACCACCATGACAAAGTGTGACCGAAAGTTGCAGAGGTGGTATTTGTTGCTCCACATTGAACGGATTCAGAAACAAATAAATAAAAATCTGATTCCAGTGGGATATAAACACATCTATTACTATGTACAAAATGAAGTAGCTACGATGTGTTGTTGAAGCTACAAAAAAAGATTACCATGTTTTTGCAGAGGTGTGGGAACGATAGTAAATACCAGAGTGAAATCACAGTAAAATAAAATAACACATAAACAATGCATAAATAATGTGTCAATAATGTGGTCTGTGTATTGGTTTGGGAATGTAGGAAGGAAGGGAAGGAAGGACAAACAATCCCTCTTCCCAATCTCCCATAATGCCCACCTTCGATATTCCCACTGGCCCCTCAATTACCAAAAGGGGTGACACCTACCTTGTTTCCAATGTGAAGCTGCACCACAGGAAACTAGGGCTGCACACCGTACCATCTGATGGGTACAGCTGTACATTCAACGGTTGGGCAATGGGTTTATACACCTGTCTGCTGTCCATCAAGTCTGCTGAGCAGAGCTCCAATGGCGATGTTTGGGTATGGGTACAGCCATCATACAGTAGACAGGTAGTATTCAATGGGTTACTAGGTGTCACACACAGGTGACATCACGGTCACAATGCGGACACATCACATTGATTGCCAGCAGTCTCGTCTTCCTTGCCAGCTCACTTGCCACATATCTTGAGGTTCTGCCAGCTCATTAGGAGCTTTGTAAATACAGAAAACAGTCCCGAAAAACCACAGTTTGTATGAGTACTTAAGATGTAGCCATAGAGTAGTACAAAGCTTGTCTACTCTTCATCTCTTGAAATCCAGTAGCTTCCTCTCACTTGTGTGTTCTCTGAGCATACCAAGTCAGCATACTTCACTTGTGAAATAACAAGTCACCCAAACATGCCCCATGTCACGGATGGTCAGCTGGAACCATGACAAAAGAGTAGACCCCTACTCCACCTTGCTAGGTGGCACAGCATAGAAAGTGCCCCATGGAAAGCACGCTGGCACAGTCACCTGATGGTAACTTCGCCTACATCGAACCGGCAAATGACCTACAGGACTCCACTGAGAAACGGTTGGTACTGCAACGAACGACACCGAACCTCACTGACTTACATGTAACCGACCTCGTGTGGCAGCACCATCGAGGATATACACTTGAACGAGCACCTGACCCCAGTCTCAATGTCGAATACTTCGAGAGTGAAAATGCGTGGTATGAAGTATTATTGGATTACCCTGGCTGGGCCACATACAACAGTGCACAAGTAGAGCAACCACATCGCTGGGGCTACGAATCTGAACTGAATCACAATTGACACCCGACTACGACTGGCCAACCCATTGACTGGCAGTTGCATCCCTAAAACAAAAAGGGAAACAAAAGTCTCCTCAACCGCCACCCCCCGCATTTCATGGTTATATCATCCCCACCATCATACCCACCACAGCAATGGCCAGTGGATCAGGAACTGGCAGAACTCCCGCCACAACGAATGGACCACTTCAGGGGGCCGCACCCACGTTCTTTGACAGAAATTGGGCTAGGAGTATCCAGTTCCTACACGAGTTTAATCAGTTCAGGCGTGTAAATCGCACGAACGAACGCATGGTGTCACCCTATCAATGAGTTGCCCTTGCCCTCACACTTATCCAAGGACCTGACGTCAAACGTTGGAACCAAAGTCAGGACCGTAAACTTGAGGGAAAAATAAACCACGCCACTCACCCAATTGCGGAAAACGATGAACAACTTTGGAATGAATTTGTGGCTGACTTTAAAGCCACATGGACCGACACCCTTAGCCAACAAAATGCTTACATGAGACTAATGGCACTAACCATGACCGGGGATGCCATCGACGAATATATCACTCGATTTGAACAACTGGCTGAAGCTGCAGAATGGGATATGACAGCAAAGGGGACGGTCGACCTCTTTCGTAGAGGATTAAAAAAGGGACTATTTGTTACGCCACTACAGGGGCGTAGGGTACGACCTGTACCGAGTCAGTTGAGTAACGGTAGCGCAAGCTCGCAGGCTTGGCTTCAGTAGGATGGTGCACAAGGATCACAAGGACAATGGTCACTTGGATTGTAGAGGAAGGCTAAGACTCAAAGGTCTAGTGAAGGCAAAGAGGGTTCTTGAGACAGGGAAAGCACGAAGGCGTCCTGTGTTAGACAAGTGTAGTGATTACACAAGAAGTCTAGTCTACCGTACAAGCTAGGTAGGACTAGGTTTAAGTAGATAATGGTGAGTATGGCAGCTACAAACAGATGGCGCCATCGCCAGTCTTGGAACAATAGATGGTACATAAGAGGAACAAAGGAACGTCATACTGAGAACAAAGGTGAATCACGCGGGGTCGCACGTGATTGGGAACACAACGGAACCTGGCACATGTCGAACTTTATCAGAAGAGGGCATCAATAAGCAGGGCGCATGATAGGAACTGGGTAATTGTAAAGTCCGCGTAATCGTACAGGGCTCGTATAGTATTGGGAAAGGAATAGTGATATGTGAAAGAACGAGTCCAAAGGGAAAATTGTAACACTATTGGTCACTTGCCTAAAAAGAGGGACGATGCCTGTAACAATGGATGATTGGAAACTTGCCACCAGGGAAGAAGTTCAATGATTTCGCACCATTATGAATTGCATAGCCGCCCTTGGAAAGGGATCCGTTCCCCTGCCACCAAAGGTCCCGGTCCCACAACCCACGGTTCGAAACGACGTCGTACCAATGGATGTCGATGCGGTTACAACAACCACTACTTGCCAGTGAACACCACAGGAACAGGCTGAGTGGGAACAGTGCCAGAAAGAAGGACTCTGCTTCTGATGTAAACAATCAGGTCACCTGTCTCGAGATTGTCCAAAGAAACAAATGTTCACAAGTAAAATCAATGAAATCGCTTCCACTCCAATACCTCCCACGGTCGCGACCGTGCCACCCGTATTGGATAAACAAATGCTGATCACTGGGCTACTCGGATTATCAGCTGCCAACAGGTGACAAATGGTATCCCAGATGCTAATCGAGGCAGGGGTTGATGATGACGACAACAACGATGATACAGCGACAAGCATCAATACGATTTCACAAAAAGATGAGTCCACACTCACCATCAGGTTAAGCATCGACTCAGAACAAAACACCATCCCCGCCCTCCTAGATTTGGGAGCATCTGAGAACTTCGTTGATTCGACATTGGTTGAAAAACTGCAAATACAAACAGTCACAATCCCAACTCGAAATGCCTACAATGCCGATGGAACAATTAACTAATATGGCACTATCACAAAAGCTTGCCCGATACAACTCACTTGGGATGGACACATCTACCACACGCAACTCTACGTCACAACTCTGGGGCAACCACAAGTAATCCTAGGGCATCCATGGTTCAAAAACACCGACCCCGACATAGACTGGACGGAGAATAAACTGCGTGGTGCTGAGCGACGGCTCACCTTCATATGGCGAGAAACGATCAACACCATCGCACAACAAATGGCGGAAAGGTTCGACTTAAGTGGGGCCACAACCTTACCTTCACAATATGCACGCTACACCACTGTCTTTTCGGAAGAAGCCACAAAATGTTTTCCACCTGAACGAATTGATGACCACGTGATTACGTTACTCCCTGACGCACCGCCAACTCTTCAGTGTAAAATATACCCGTTGAACGCTAAAGAAATGGAACACCTGGACAAATTCCTACGGGAACATTTGGAAAAGGGGTACATCCATGAGTCAAAGTCTCACTACGCCTCATCATTCTTCTTTCTAAAGAAAAAGGACGGTAAACTGCAACCTGTGCAGGACTATAAACCACTCAACAAGATCACGGTCTGTGACACATACCCGATCCCACTGATCTCCAACATCTTAGATCGACTAGCAGACAAAACACTTTTCACTAAGTTCGATATACGATGGGGTTACAACAACATCCGCATCAAAGATGGAGATCAGTGGAAGGCCGCTTTTAAAACACCACGCAGTCTCTTTGAACCACTTGTAATGTATTTTGGCCTAACAAACTCTCCGGCCACATTTGTTTGCACCATGAACCAAATCTTTCAGTCACTATTAAATCAGTACCCTGCAGAATTGTTCATCTACATGGACGACATCCTTGTTGCCACCATCCACGACCTCACACGTCATTGAACCATAGTCAGTGCAGTCTTACAGGTCATGATGGACGAAAGCTACTTCCTGAAGCTATCTAAGTGTGACTTCGAGAAAATGGAGATCGACTACCTGGGTATGACTATAGCCAGAGGCATGATACAGATGGGCTTAGACAAAATCTCGGGTCTCCATGACTGGCCACATACGCTCACCACAATAAAACAGGTCCACAGTGTCTTAGGCGTCCTTGGCTATCAACGACTGTTCATCCCATGATACGCTCATCTCGCTCGACCACTAACACAGCTTTTGCGCAAGGATGTACCATTCTGTTGGACTCCGGAATGTACCACTGCACTTGATACACTGCTTACCTTGGCGTGTTCCCAACCTGCATTAAGACAGCCTGACCCAGACGTACCGTACTCTATCCAAACGGATGCCTCTTTGTATGTGATTGGCGCTATTCTGACACAGCCTGACTTGCGCAACAAACCACAAGTTGTTGGTTATTTTTCCCAAGCATTCAATGCAGCCGAACGGAATTACGATGTTTACGATCGCAAATTCTTAGCCCTTGTGTGCGGTCTCAAACACTGGTGACACCTTTTGGTCGCCGCTCGCCATCTGGTCACCATCTTTACTGACCATATGAACCTGTTACATTATTGGTCTCCACAACATATCAACCATCATGTCGCTTGCCTCGTAAATATCCTCGCCGACTACGATCTACACCTGTGACACGTTCCCGGCCCAACCTTACATGCCGACACCCTCTCTCGCCACCCATCCTTTACTGCACCTCTTAATGACAACACGGGTGTCATTGTACTCCCCAACTTGTATTTCATCAACGTGACTCACGTCATCTCTCTGGATGATCGATGTCACCAGCTCCAACTCTCACACCTCCCCACCGACTGGATTGATCAATATCATCTTCAGTGATCTGCCGACCCTCCTCATCTCGTTTATTGCCAACATTGCCTCGTGATCGTGGACGATCTCCCGCTCAGAAGGGGGGTGATCAAATCCTTCCATGATTCGATTACAGTGGGCCATCCTGGCCAAACAAAAATGACCGAGGCTATACAAAAACACTACTGGTGGCCGAAAATGAGGACAGACATCGCAGATTACATTGTGGACTGCCACGTATGTCAGGGAAACAAGAACCTCCCAAATCAACCAAAGCCACCAATCTCCCCCATCTACCCACCAGGGAACGCACTACTGTTTCAAATGGTTGCCCTCGACTTTATCACTAAGCTCCCTAAATCAGCCAAATACGATACGATCCTCACGATCTCCGATCACAAGTCATGGCGCTGTACCTTCAATATGTCGTACCACACTATGGGTTGCCGACCAAGTTAATATCGGATCGCAACCTGTGATTCACAGCATCCTTCACAAAGGCATTGTGCTCAGCCCTTGGCGTTGAGCAAAACATCAGCACTGCATATCATCCGCGAACAGACAGACAATCAGAACACACGAACCAACACCTGGAACAATACCTACGTATCTTCTCAAACTACCAACAGGACGACTGGGCATGATGGCTTCCGATAGCCCAATACAGCCTCAATGTCACGCCTCTGCGGGGGCGCGGTCTTCTGTAATGGCTTCCTGTCATGTGGCAGTCAACAGCCAAGTTGGATCGGCACTGTGTGCAACGACTCCTAAGGTCTTCTGTAACAGCTCCTACGTTAAGGTAGCTGAGTCTGTGGCGATCCCCCTATGCTGAGGTGGGAAGGTCCTTCTGTAACAGCCCCTTGTGCTAAGGTGACTGAGTCTGTAGCAATGGATGAGCTCGGTGGCCTAAGTCCAAAGGTCATGTGCTACTGGGCTGACCAGTAAGACAGGAAGAGGATGAGAGCGAAGTCAAGGGGGAAGCCTGCACAGAGGCTGAGAGGGGAATGACCCAAAGGGGATAAGGGTCAAGGGTCAGAGGTTCTGGGTCAAGGGCTTGAGTGCTGAAGGAACTGAGGCACTCAAGGAGACAGTGGAGATACAACGCAGATAGTTGATTAAGCCAAAGCTAAGGAGCTAAGGCGCACTACAGGGTTCTTTATATAGTACAGGATTGTGCCTGAGCGCATAGTGCTACTGGTTGCTATAGATAGAATGATGTGCTGGCAACATGGTATCAACATCGTGCGAGATGGTGTTATGCCAGCGAGGCAGAAGAAGGATAGACAAGAATAGCACAGAAGGTGCTAGAACAATCAGATAAGGGAGAAGCATAGGTCTAAATGGGCGACTTCCAAGAAGGGGAATAGATCAGATAAGGACGTAAAAGGGAAGGTAACAGGGGAGTTCATGACATTACCCCCTTTCTAAGGGGCAAATTCCACGTCGCCAAGTCACATGGTGGCTAGGTCAGCAAGGTTTAAACTGTGACTCCTCCAGGATTTTGAGTAAGGCCATGAAGGTGGCGTCCTCTTCAGGGTTACTAACCCCAGTCTTTTGGTGCCGTTTCCACTTGATCTGAGACTTCTTTTCAGGAAGTTTTAGAGACTTCCTCCATTGTTGTCTGATTGGGTTGGTTCTGACAAAAGGAGGGTGAGTAAGTCTCGGGGGTGCGGCCAGCTTCTTCTTAAAGGGGTGTGTTTTGATGGCAAGCTGAGGTAAAGGGGGTGCCATCAGGATGGGGGTAAGGGGGATGATGGTGGCATCATGCCATGTCAGCAGGTCTTCCTGGGATACTCCAAGCTTCCAGTTAAGGACGCTCAGGAATTCCCGCTCCATTTGTCCAATCTGCCACCTGGTAAATCTCTTAGTAACCACAGCCCACTGTGCATTACTGAGGGCGTTGTCGTCCATGTATCTGTCAGCAATGACAAGGGCTCCTAGGAGCAATCATATCTCGGCCCATTTAAGGGTGCTGGTGCAGATATAGGGCTTAACCCTATTCAGGTAGGTGAGGGCGGTTAAGAGGATGGGGGTTCTGATCCGGGATCTGATCACGATCCCAGTGGTCCACCTGATGAAAGCAGGTTCTTCTGGGCGTCGTACATTGATAGTGGCAGGGATGGGTGGAGATCGGTCTATTGCTGCGTCGATTACAGCAATCGTGGTGGTGGCTAGACACTCAATGGCTGAGTGCAGGGGGCTTTGGTCGGCTAACCCGATAAGGGTTTCAGAGTAGATGGGGGCGGTGTAATTCATAATAGAAAGGCAAGGATGAGGAGGAAGGATGTCTGGTGTGCTGCTGGTTGTTTCCATGAGGTGAACTGCTTTTATCCAATTGGTACGAGGAGTCACGGGTCGGATTCCTTCTGTTTGTGGACTGGGTGTAAGAGAGAAATCGCCAAAGGTGGTGCTAGTGCTGGCGGTTGACGTGTCAGTAGCGTTGTCACCTCGTAGTTCCCACTTTGATGCTCTGGCCATCGATCTTCTTGTTGGAGCTCTGTTAGGGCGATCAGAAGCACGTCCCGAAGCTGGGTGTCCTGTGCATGTTGCTCCCAGGTCTTTGACATGGCCAGAGCACCTGGGTAACGGGATCTGAGTATCAGTGTCTGATAAGGCACTTCCGGTCTCTGTTCTGTTGTCCCATGTCTGGTTCTTGTGGGTATCTATCGATGCCAAGGTGTTTTTGGGCTGAGACTGATTAGATATTGATGCCTTGGGTCGTCCAGAGTCGTTTCCAAGTGGCGACTTTAGCTGTTTTAGTGTGCAAGTCTTTGCAGCGTTCTTGTTTGGGTATACATCATCTAGGATGGTCGATGCAGCAGGTTCGGCCGGGCTAAGGCGTGATAGGGTTAGTTCTGAGCGTTCTATCTGTTTTGTGCATTGATTCTGAAGTACTGAGGATTCGTGTCGGAGGCATTTTTGAGGCGAAAGGTTGCCTTGTAGGGGCAAGAGGTTGAAAGCGAAGTGAGGTGAGGAGATTACCCCCTCCCTATGTTGATAAGTGACCCTTGCACACTTAGCGGCTCTAACGGACCGGACTTACAGATATGGACTGCTGTAGATTAATTAGGACCGCTTTAGATTAGATTTGATTTGATCTGTACAATCTAGGACTTCTATGACATCACTGTACAATGACATCATATGGACTACTCCGGACTCTTCATTGTACTCCTTCCTTGTTCTCTTTCTAGCGTTATCTTTATTGTGATGTCACTATGATATCATCTTAGTCTGGACTTTCTTTGTTCTGGTCGCCTTGTTCTCCTTTGGTACATTCCTTTTGTCCTGTATGTAGAACAATGCTCCTTGTATTCTGTGACTCTATGTTACTACCCTTGTACTAGTGTCACACCTCTGTATAGTATAAGTAGAGTACTCTGTACGCCCTGGACCACATCAGTTCTCACTCTGCTGTGTGCCAGGTAAAGTCCCTCTCCTGTAATACTATTATCAGTTCTCACTCTGCTGTGTGCCAGACAACTCTATTGCTTTACCTTGCCTGACCCCCTGTTGCTGCTTCAAGCACTTCTGCATATCTCACCACAGACTCTTTAGCCCTCTGTGAGTATGCCCTTCTATTGTGCTGTTCATCACCCTAGAGTTGTTGCCTTCCACGGCAACCCAGCGGGCTGATGCATATGTCAGGGTCAGTGGAGTCGTGCCAGGGGCAGCATAGAGTATTCCTGGTGTGGCAGCAAGGTCAGAGCATAAAGGGTGCGATTGCAAGTGTGCCTGCAGGTTCCGCGGACAGTTAATGGTATTTAGCGCACTGCGTGAGCAGGATGCGTTGATTCTCAAATCATTTGGCATCTGAGCACCGTGGCTCACAGGGTCGAACCGGGCCGGTTCGCGTTGTAGGCCCCCTTGCTTTGTACAACTTGCTTCGTGCAGCTGCAATACCATACCCCTTGCGGTCGATCGTTCTATGGCTGTATCTGGCTGTTCTGGCGGATTTTGAGCGTTCTGGGATCGGTCTGTGGACCAGGGCGTGCGGGTATGGTTCGTCTGCGGTTGCTGGGTTTCTCGGCGATCAGTTTCATCGGTTTTCGGCCGGTGTTTGCTGTCCAGGGTGCTCTCATCACTGGTCATCTCTCCTTTGTTCCTGGTCATTCCTGTACCTTCAGATGTTGCTGTTTCAGGTTTTTCGAATGAGGAAGTCGTCTTCCAGTTCGTGGTGTCGCTCTTTTGTCTTAGTTGATCCCAGGTATCGGGTCTCTGGCTTTCTAGGAGCATGCTTGGCATCGTGGTATGTTGAGGGGATGCGTGGTCATTTCTGACCGTTTTGGTTGCACTGGGCGTATGCTCTCATCCTGAGGCGTTCGTATTTGTTGCCTCGGGATTACTACACCCTCGTGGCACCCCCTGGTGGTCGTTCTGATCTCGTCCTGGGTCGTTTTCTGCTCTTTCGGATACCGGCGGGTTGCTTGGTGTGGCAATTATTGCCGCTGGTTCGGTTTCCTCCGTTGTTTTTCCAGTTGCCCTTATGTCCCGTTGGTATTCAACCATGTTCCAGGGTGTTGTCTTGGCTGTCCTGCGTCGCTGTTGTCGCCGTTCCTCGTATTGCGCTCTTCGTGTCTTCTGCTGCTCATCTACGTCTCCTTTACACTGTTGGAGGTCGTGCGGAGGCCTCAATTCCTCGTAGTGAGTTGTGTTTGTACCATTGATCGGCTGCTCCTGACTAGGGGTGACAGAGGGCATCGTTAAGCGGGCTGACGAGACATCGTTCCGTGTGGAAGTCGGTTCTTGGGGTGATAATCTGTTTTCAGAGTTTTTGATTGAACGTGCTTCGGTATCGTCGTTCTGGGCTAAATCCTGGGATCCTTCCGGCGTTGAATCATCACCGGCAAGCTGCCAGCGTGCGGTTGCTCCCTCTTGTTCAGGCTCGTTGAACTCGCCTTCTGGTAGATCATCAGTTGTTCCCTTCAGGAGGTTATCAAGAAATTCGTCGGACTCTTCTCGGGAGAGGTTTTTAATTAGCTGGGTCCAATAGTCGACCGTTCCTGGGTTCGTATCATCTTCTGGTTCGTCTGCCCAGTAATCATTCTTTCCGAGTTCTGGTAGCCGCTTTTGCTCATCAGTTTCCCTAGGGTGGAGATTTTCTTCCGACAAGATAGAGGTATCGCTTCTCTGCCTAGTGGGGGAGTCATTACTCTTTCCCAGTAAGGTATCTCCCGTGCTATTACGGCCTGCTTTTCTTGACTGAGTAAGGAGGTTTTTACACTCTTCTTCGTCCTCTAGTAATTCAGCAAATATTAACCGTTGTTCGTTTCGAGGGAGATCAGCGAACGCAGGGTTCTTCTGGAGTACTTCCAGGAGTAGGTGGCTTTGTTCGATGGATGTGTCTCCACATGCATGGTCCATGCATGGGCTTCAACTTCTCCAGTCATTGTCTACTGCCTCATTCCTCTGCAGGTCATCGCTTTTCTGCCAATCGTCGTTTTCCTCGTCAGGGGTTTTGTTACTATTCCCCCTTGGTTGGATCAGGATTTTGGCTGACGGATTTTTTTCCGCATTATTTCGTCCTTCTTCTTCCATTAATTCAACCAATAGTGATTGCTGTTTGCTCCTGGAAAGGACAGCAAACTCTGGATTGCTCCTTAGCTGTTGCAGGAGTGTTCTGCTTCTTTCTTCAAATTCTCGTGCGTCTCCCTCGTAAGGGCTTCGACTTATCGAGTCTCTGGTTCTTTGGTCCCCTCCCGTGTCCATTCCGGGTGCTTGGGAACTGATTTCCATATCAGGACTTCCTCTCCATCGAGGTCGTCCACTTCGACTCTTTTTTGGTTCATTTCTACTTCTGGTCATCTCATGTCCGTATCTGGGGTCTGTGTCTTTACTAGTGACACGCAAGTTGATAGTTCTTCTGTAGGACACTGTAGTCCATCCTGGACTTCCAGGTGTGCTTTCTTCATCAGGTTCGACTGCCGGATTCGGGAGTGCTCGAGAATTTGTAGTTCGTCTTTTGGTAACCCACTCGGGTTCTTCTGAGTCAGGATTATTGATTGGTACCCCTTCTGATTCTAGGTTCTTTCCCGGTACGAATGTGTCTCTCCCAATGGGAGCTTCGACTTCTATCATGCCAGGTTGTCGTGTGAGGCATCTCTTGACTGCCCATTCAGGTTCTTCTGAGTCGATCAGCATCTTTTCTAGTTCTGGAGCTTTGTCTGGCACGAATGCGTCTCCCCTAATAGGGGCTTCGACTTCTATCGCGCCAAATCGTCGTTCAAGGTGTCTTTTGATTACCCATTCTGGTGTGTCGTTCATCGTCGTCATGCTGTATGCTCCTTCTGCTGGTTGGTAGGGTTCTTCATTCACTGCAGCTACACCACTCAGATCGATGCTGAGGGAGTAGGGCATCTCGGGGTGGGGCATCATGCCCTTCTCTGGTTCCTCTGGTGCTGGAATTGCACCAGCAGGGTCGGGTTTTGGGGTGGAGGATGTGACTGTCGCTCCCCCTTGTCGTAGCTGGCGTCGTGCCGCCCGGCGTGCCTCATAGGCATTCCACTTCTCTTCTGGGGTTATTTCCTGCATCTGGTGCATCGATGGCATGCTGGAGTTTCTTCGGGGTTCTGTCGGATGCTCCTGGGTGTAGTGAGCAGTTCCGGGGTGTACGTCGGTGGTACTAGTGCACTGGCGAGTGTCACTATCAATGGTTCTTTTTCTGGGGTCCCAGCCGGTGCGTTGGCTAGGTTCTGAGTAGCTTTGGCTTATGTCACGCCTCTGCGGGGGCGCGGTCTTCTGTAATGGCTTCCTGTCACGTGGCAGTCAACAGCCAAGTTGGATCGGCACTGTGTGCAACGACTCCTAAGGTCTTCTGTAACAGCTCCTACATTAAGGTAGCTGAGTCTGTGGCGATCCCCCTATGCTGAGGTGGGAAGGTCCTTCTGTAACAGCCCCTTGTGCTAAGGTGACTGAGTCTGTAGCAATGGATGAGCTCGGTGGCCTAAGTCCAAAGGTCACGTGCTACTGGGCTGACCAGTAAGACAGGAAGAGTGTTATGATCCGACGCTTCGGACCTAAGTCACAGTATGTCTCCACCCTGCCTTCCCTCCCCCCTTTAGTACTATACCTTGTTACCAAAGGAGCTACTGTTACCAGTGGCGCTGTTTCTTTGATCCGAACTTCTGTTTACTCCGTTTAGTCTCTTTGATATTGTGTGGACTTGTGTTCATGTTGTTTGGAACCCTGTCCTATATAAACCTGTACCATAGACCGTAGGAAGCCAGACTTGGCTTCGTTTGCAATCTAGCAACCTTGCCTCCGTACTTTGGTGTGACCTCGCCTCATCCCTCTCTTCTTGTGCATCCCCTACCTCAGTCCCTAACCAGGACACTTCAAAGTCTTTGCAGTTGAACTATATCAACGCGTCACACCTGTTATACTCTGTGCACTAGCAAGATCAAGTGTAGAGAAGTGTTAGACACTTCGGACGAGGAGTCCTACATTACAGAGTAGTGCTGCACCTTGTGCCACACTTTTGTCACTCGTATTTCATAGCAATAAGACAACAGAGGTCTTCGCTTGATACTTGTGTGATTCAGAACCTTCAGAACCCACGCCCCTGCTAGGGCGTAACAAAGAGGATGAGAGCGAAGTCAAGGGGGAAGCCTGCACAGAGGCTGAGAGGGGAATGACCCAAAGGGGATAAGGGTCAAGGGTCAGAGGTTCTGGGTCAAGGGCTTGAGTGCTGAAGGAACTGAGGCACTCAAGGAGACAGTGGAGATACAACGCAGATAGTTGATTAAGCCAAAGCTAAGGAGCTAAGGCGCACTACAGGGTTCTTTATATAGTACAGGATTGCGCCTGAGCGCATAGTGCTACTGGTTGCTATAGATAGAATGATGTGCTGGCAACATGGTATCAACATCGTGCGAGATGGTGTTATGCCAGCGAGGCAGAAGAAGGATAGACAAGAATAGCACAGAAGGTGCTAGAACAATCAGATAAGGGAGAAGCATAGGTCTAAATGGGCGACTGCCAAGAAGGGGAATAGATCAGATAAGGACATAAAAGGGAAGGTAACAGGGGAGTTCATGACACTCAACGCTTGGGTATCCGAAACCACTAAGAAGTTGCCCTTCGAACTTCTTATGGGGTTCATCCCTTGCATTCACCAGCCAACATCCACTGTCACTATCTCCTCATCAGCCACCGAATGCCTCGAAGCTCTGAAGGAAGTTCGCAGTCAGGCCAGGGAAGCAATGAAGGCCACACAATTATTGTGGGTAAAAGAGACACGCTACCAACCCTATCGCCTCAGCGACAAAGTTTGGTTGGAAGCAACTAATCTAAGGACCACTCATCCCACGACCAAATTAGCCCCACGTCAGTACGGCCCTTTTATCATCACCCAATGCATCTCGGACATCACCTAAGCTCTTCGATTACCACCCACTTGGTGTATCCACAATACGTTCCATGCGGGATTATTAACACCGTATAAAACGACTGAGATCAACGGCAATAAGGAAACGGATCCACCACCAGAACTTATCGATGGCGAAGAGGAATGGGAAGTCGACCAACTTCTCGACTATCAACTCTTTGGGTGGCATAAGACGCCACAATATTTGGTACGGTGGAAAGGGTATACAGCGGCTCACGATAGCTGGGAACTGGAGTCAAACCTACGTGTTGATAAGTGACCCTTGCGCACTTAGCGGCTCATATGGACCGGACTTGCAGCATGGACCGGACTTGCAGCATGGACTGCTTTAGATTAGATATACAGGACTTGTAGATTAGATATTATTTGATCTGTACAATCTGGACTTACCATTGCGTTATACATGACATCACTGTACTTCTATGACATCATACATCCGGACTCTGCATTGTATAACGCCTTTGTACTTTCCTTTGTTCTGTACTTAGTTCTATCCTTATTATGATGTCACTATGATATCATTTGCTTCTGGACTCTCCTTATTCTTTCTTCCCTTGTTCTCAGAACGACCACTCCTTTGTCTGTTTGTAGAACAATACTTCCTTGTACTGCGTGACTTAGTGTTACATCCCTTGTACAGTGTCACTACCAGAAAGTGTATAAGTAGAGTACCATGTACACTCCTGGTCCACATCAGTTCTCACTGCTTGTGTGCCAGGTAAGCCTCTTCTCCCTAATGTAACATCATCAGTTCTCACTGCTTGTGTGCCAGACACCCTCTGCTTCACTGCTTGACATTCTCCTCTGCTGCTAACCAGCCTGCTACTAGTATCTCACCACAGACTCTTTGCCTCTGTGAGTACTGGTTCTGTCTATGCTGTTCATCACTACGCACACCAGACCTTATCCATGAGTATAAAGCAAGACGAGAAACGCACATTAACCTTATCGAACTCATGGATAACAACCCCCCTCGACACCCGCCACAATACCTGTGGATTTCCG
Organism: Lactarius indigo; assembly: GCA_025766275.1. Lineage (NCBI taxonomy): Eukaryota > Fungi > Basidiomycota > Agaricomycetes > Russulales > Russulaceae > Lactarius > Lactarius indigo. The sequence goes on along the minus strand of JAFKAC010000118.1, from coordinate 18,794 downwards.
ACCACAACACTCCTCAGTGGTTGCGCTCACAGGTCAACCGAGAAGTAGAGCGGTGGGCCAATGTCAGCCCAACGTATAACACGTTGGAGAACTCTCCGCATTCTCGTGAGGATATGTGGGGACTAAGTACCTACATCACTCCCCAAGGTGTCACGCCTCTGCGGGGGCGTGGTCTTCTGTAATGGCTTCCTGTCATGTGGCAGTCAACAGCCAAGTCAGATCGGCACTGTGTGCAACGACTCCTAAGGTACTCTGTAACAGCTCCTATGCTAAGGTAGCTGAGTCTGTGGCGATCCCCCTATGCTGAGGTGGGAAGGTCCTTCTGTAACAGCCCCTTGTGCTAAGATGACTGAGTCTGTAACAATGGACTGTTGAAACGTGATAAGAACGTAAGGACCTTATCTATAGCAGTTACGACATTACTGTACTATATTTACCATATTAGGCAGTTACGATACGTACAATAGCAGGCGTATCATGTCCCGTGATGAGGAGAAGTCCTATGACTATCTCAGAAGGGCAAAACACATTAGGCGTGTGTAAAAATGCGATATTGTGGACGCCTTTACTCATCACTTAACCGCAAATGGACATGGTGGGGCCATAGAGCATAAATACCCTCCTATGTGGGGAGAGAGGCAAATACAGAACATCACCCACTTTGCTTGTGCACATTCTCCTCTCTCATTAGTCTCTCAACCTACTCAAAGGTGAGAACGTCCTTCCTGTGTGCTGCGCTTTGGCCTATAAGGCTTTTGCTGCGCAACAGGTTATGGGCCCTGTTACAGGGCTTGCCATTGCACTTCTAGATGAAGTTGCACCTGGTGGTATCACACTCCTACCCTCTGTATCAATGAACAGAGTGGTAATGAGAAAATAGCAAGCAGACCCCAGGAGGCACCCTGGTTCATAACAGACCCAGTATTGTACTCTTGAGGAGTACATAGACTTGGCCCACTGTCTAACGTTGACATGGTCGAGCAGTTCTTTTGGCATAGACAATTGGTAGTCTGCAAAGACCAATGTCTGCTACAGAATATGTTCTGTAGCCGAAGGGATTAATGCTGGTTTTATTATCTCACTCAGTATTATGATGAAAAATTCTAAATACTGACGTACTATAAAACCAACAGATTTACCAACAATGTCGTCTCAATTAACTACTCTTGTCTCCGTCTTCGATGGCTCTAACTGGACCCTCTGGTCCAATGCCATGCAAGCCTTCTTCATGTCCCAAGGCCTCTGGGGTTACGTCGATGGTTCTATCCCTCTCGACACTACTGCCACCGCTGAAGTCCAAGCTGCCTGGCGTCGCAGTGATGAAATGGCAAGGGGTAATCTTACCCTTTGTCTTTCTCCTGCCATCCAGCAAGCTGTCACTGGCACCTCTGCCAAATTGCTCTGGGATGCTGTCCAAGATCGCTATGGAGCGGTCTCCCTGCCATGCATTTACAAGGATTTTAAAGAAGCAGTTTCTATTCACTTCAATCCAAACCAAAACCCAGTAGCAACTTTCGAGAAAATGGCTGCCGCCTTCTCTCGACTTGGTGCTGTTACTATTGGCACTGCTCCTAATCAAACAACACTTGCGATATCTCCTCCCCTTCAGGCTTTGATAGCCATGTCTGCGCTTCCTCAGAAATGGGAAAACCTTATCCCCATTATCTGTAGCGGTGTTGCAACTGCTGATCTCAAACTTGCTTCAGTTTCTGGCATAGTTATTGGCCAGTTTGAAACTGAAACTAATCGCGGACAGCATAAGGGAGCTCACAACGCGCAGAAACTCTCTGCCGTTAAACGCAAGTGCGATAACCCTCGCTTTTCGAAGCAGGGTGGTCAGCAGCAGCCATTGCCTTCCTCTTCCAATGCCCCCGGCCTGTCTTCCCAGCAGCAGCCTAATCGGCAGCGCGGAGGACGAGGATCTGGGCGAGGCAAAGGAAAAGGGAAAGGCAAAGCGTGTGGCGGCGCTCCCCAGCATTCCCACATAGCCTCTGTAGCCGCATTATCTCCACCCACTTCTCACAAGGTGATCCATATTGGGTCATCTGGCGTCTCTACTCGCACAGAAGTCGAATCCTCTTCACCTCAGAGGACTCCTGGCTTCTTTCCCTCCATTAATACCGCTATGACGCTCGCAGAGTGGCTGAATGTACCAGCTACAGTTCAGACCACGAAGACGCTTGAGCAGCGTTTTGCCGATGTGGACGCTCAGATGCGCCCTCAGATCGATAAATTTATTGACGAAGAGTATGACTCTGATTTCAACATTGATATGATGCAAGCACCCCCTGCTGGCGCTCAACCTATTGTCGACATCGAGAGTCTAGACGACTCTGAGATTGCCGCCTATTGTAGTGAGTCATCAAACCCTCTACAATTAGACTTGAGTGATCTAACTATATTGGATGTTGACTCGAATAAAGAAAACCGAGCTCCAACACCGGAATATGTTGATCTGGAGGCAATTGAGGCTGAAGAGATAACAAAAATGTGGGAACAACCTTCATTTACTGGCGCTGGTTCTATTCCAAAAGTTCCTTCTTCAGAGCTAATTCTTGCCGCATGGACTAGGAACCAGCAATATTTATTTGATCATGGACTTCCCACACACCCTGACTTCGGTACTTTGATATCCCCATCAGGCTTGCATTCTATAACCCCCGAACATTTTCTAACCGGTCCAGATGAGGTCCTGGATTGGGGTTCCGATGAAGAAGAGTACGTTACTCCTTCATTTTGCCTATTACATGCTGATCACGTTACAGAATTAGTCCAGCCCCCAAAAAATCTAAGGGGTGGCAGATCTAACTGTAACATACTTGAGTCACATGTAAAGAAGTTGCCTGAAATGTACAATAATACTAGTGCCCTTCTCAATTTTCTTGAGTGTGAGCACAATGAGTACTTCAGTCAATGCGCAGAATGTTTGAAGCGTACTAAAAATATGTGGCTTCTTGACTCAGGAGCCTCAGCGCACTTTACCAATAGTCTTAGTGATTTTATTGAGTATAAGTCACTAGCCAAGTCTGACAGAATACCTGTCAAAACCGCGGCTCATATGATATATGTTGAAGGAATTGGTACTGTCTTGCTAGAGCATTATCTCGCAGACAAACTTGTAACTACACGAGTTTATCCAGTCTTTCACATACCTTCTATGAGCACACGGTTACTATCCATGGGAGTATTCCTACAGCAAGGATTGCGCATTTTGGGGAATTTGCAGCATATAGACTTGCTAAGAAAAAATAAAACAATTGTCCAATGTAAACCCCTTATTCACGGACAATCGCTATTTTGGCTAGATGCCTCTATATCTAATCTAACTGAGTCAGATTACGCCAACTTATCTGCATTGCAAAATGTAGATTATGACCTTATGCATTGTCGCCTCAGACACCCATCTAAAGAGGTTCTAAGACAATCTAAGGAAAGCACTATGGGTTTCCCTGATGGGATAATAATTCCGACCTCTGACAAACTATGTCCAGGATGTGTGCAAGGCAAAATGCCTGCAGCATCTCATCCTCCTTCCGAGACCAGGGCTAAAGCCTCCTTTAGTCGGATTCATTCCGATCTAAAAAGCTTCCCTATACCGTCATATCACAAGTACAAGTATTTTATTGTCTTTTTCGATGATTATACTTCTTTTGCTTGGATCACTCTCTTACGAAATAAAGCCTCTGCTATTACTGCTTTAAAGCAGTGGCTTGCGCTGATTAAATATCAATTCAATGCTACCATAAAAGAGTGGATGTCTGATGCTGGCAGTGAATATAAATCAGATGCTTTTATTAAGCAGCTAAAGGATGCCAGCATTACAGTGCTACAGTCTGCGCCACATACCCCACAGCAGAATGGCCGCGCTGAGCGCTTTATGTGTACAGTTATGGATGAAGCTCAGGCCATGCGCCTTGATGCTTGTTTACCTCAGAGTTGGTGGGAATTTGCAGTCTTACATGCTACACATTGTTATAATAGAACTCCAATCAGTCGCCTTAAATGGCAGACTCCCTATGGACTATTATACAATGATAAACCCGACATTGCTCATCTTTGAGTCTTTGGATCGGGTGCTTATGTTCATATCCCTGAAGCTCGCCGGGTGAATAAACTTTCCCCTAAAAGCGAACTAATGATCTACCTTGGTAGGGGATCTGGAATGAAGGCTGATGTCTTCATGCGCACTCCAAATACCTTGTTTTACTCGGACAAAGCTCTCTTTGATGAAGCATTGTTTCCTAAGTGTCCATCGGACAGTGTTAGGAGTAAACCCAAAGGTGTTACTCAGTTAGATGATATAGCTTCTGATGATGAGCTGTTAAATGACGATACCACTCCTGGTGTTGATGACGACCCTCCACCTGAGCCTCCTAAAGTGAGGAGCGCTCCACAAGCCCCTGTGGCACCTCCTCCTAGTACATCTACGAGAGGAAGTGGATCGCAGCTACCTCCGCCTTTACCACCGCAACCCATACCAGGTCCTAGTCAACCTAGGAGGTCGGTGCATACAAGGAAACAAACTTCTCATCCAGATAATGTCTATGGAGATAGGCCTCCTACTACAATTATTTGTGACATTGAGTGGACTCGCACATGGTGACAGTTGACTGGTGACCAGCCGAGTAGCTCTTGGTTGCGTTCACGTCAAGATCAGACAGTACCAGGAGATTTTCCTGAGCAACCCGAGTCTGGTCCTCCTCGTGCATCAGGTGGTAATCCGCACCTTTCGGACGATGAAGTAGAGCAGCAATTGCTTACCCGCCTTGCTCAGGAAGGGGGAGTCAAATTTCTAGATCTTCTGCTAGCCAAAGCAGTTTCACCAATAGATCTAGACGCACCTGATACCTCTAATATTCGAGAATGGACTTATTGGGACATTCTAAAGATGCCAAGCAACTCTCAGGAGGAGTGGCGTAATGTGTGCAAAGAGGAACTAGCTTCCCTTCACAATCACAAAGTCTATGAACTTGTTAACCTGCCGAAAGGCAGAAAGGTTATCAAAAACTGATGGGTATTTGACTTAAAGTCAGATGGCCGAAAGAAAGTCAGGCTAGTTGCCAAAGGTTTTTCTCAGGTTGAAGGCATTGATTATGACGAAATATTCTTGCCTGTGGTACGGTTTGAGACTGTCCGGATGATGCTTGCACTTGCAGCGCTAAAAGATTGGCACATCTCTGGACTAGACGTCAAAACAGCATTCCTGTATGGGGACCTCGATGAGGAACTCTACATGGAACAACCTGAAGGGTTTAAAATCCCTGGTCAACAAAATAAAGTGATGCGCCTTAGAAAAGCCATTTATGGACTTAAGCAAGCTGCTCTCGCTTGGTGGAGAGCACTAGATAAGTCTATGGGTACTCTAAGTTGTACATGTCTGCAATCAGACTCAGGTCTTTTTGTAAATGAGGAAAAGACAATTGTTGTAATTGTCTATGTTGATGATGTCCTCTTCCTCGGAAAAAATAAAAAACACATTGATTCCCTGAAGCAGCGCTTCATGAAGATCTGGGAGTGCAGAGATCTTGGAGATACCAAGGAGTTTCTTCGAATGCGCATACTATGTTCTAAGGGTAGAATCCTCATTGATCAACAGGACTACCTTCAGAAAGTACTACAGCACTTCAAACTGATTAACGCCAAATCAGTACCAACTCCATTACCGGAAGGGTATCATCCTACTCCTAATAAGGAATCTGCATCTCCAGAACTTCGCGCTTCATACCAACAATTGATAGGATCACTCCTATACATAATGATTGGAACACGACCAGATATTGCCTATGCTGTTACCAAAATGGCACAGTTTGCTGCCAATCCATCTGAGGACCACTTAAAGCGTGCACTTTATATATGCCGCTATTTACTTGGGACCTCTAATTATACTTTAGTCTATGACGGTAAAAGTGATGGTGGTATAATAGCATACGCGGATTCTGATTGGGCTTCAGATCCAGTCACTAGAAAGTCCACTACGGGCTATTTAGTAAAAATGGCTAATGGAATATTCTGCTGGAATTCGAGAGCACAAAAATCAATTGTGCTTTCATCCACTGAAGCAGAATATATGTCGCTGTGTGATACAAGCAGACAGTTGGTCTGGATACGTTCGCTCTTTCTTGAGCTAGGAATAAATCTAGAACCAATTCCATTATGCGGAGATAATCAAGGCTCCATATTTCTATCTTCTAATCCGGTTCAAGAAAAATGGATTAAACATATCAATTTGCGTCACCACTACATACGTGAAGTAATTCGAGATAAGAAGATAGAACTATTCTTTATAGAAGGAGCTGAGAACCCTGCAGATCTTTTTACTAAGAATCTGGGTCGTGTTAAGTTCCTAAAATTCAGGGAACAGCTTGGGCTGGAGTTTCACTTGCCCACGTGAGCTTGAGCAGCTCAACACTATGGTTGGAGGTAGAATAAAAAGGGTCTTTCGTAGCTTCTCCGTGTACATCGTTTCTTCTTTCCCAGTAATAGGGAATACATAAGAAATGAGTCACGAACGACTTGTTCTTCTCAAGAACCATACAAGCTTATTGAGTCTGATGACCCTAAGCTTTTATGATTTCTGAGAAGACTGTCCCGCGAGAGTTGTTCTCTCACAAATCATAAAAGTTTATTGAGTCATCCGACTCTAAGCCTTCTATGGTTTTGTGTCAAACAACCCTGGTATTCTTACCAGAAGGAAGCTCACACACCCTGTTCTATCACCAGCATAGTATAACTGCTCACTAAACCGAGGATCGATGACCATTGTTGGGGTTAAGCGTCCCTTTCATTCTATGAAGGGATGTTGCTATGACCCCACACCTAATCCCCTATACATCCCTCTGACATTTGAGGATCAAAGCATCCTTGGTCGATGTTTATTACCGATCCTTCTATAAAATGTCTTTAATGTAAGGTCATTGCTTAGATGCGCTTTACTAGCTGCACTAAGCAAGGGGGAGTGTTGAAACGTGATAAGTACGTAAGGACCTTATCTATAGCAGTTACGACATTACTGTACTATATTTACCATATTAGGCAGTTACGATACGTACAATAGTGGGCGTATCATGTCCCGTGATGAGGAGAAGTCCTATGACTATCTCAGAAGGGCAAAACACATTAGGCGTGTGTAAAAATGCGATATTGTGGACGCCTTTACTCATCACTTAACCGCAAATGGACATGGTGGGGCCATAGAGCATAAATACCCTCCTATGTGGGGAGAGAGGCAAATACAGAACATCACCCACTTTGCTTGTGCACATTCTCCTCTCTCATTAGTCTCTCAACCTACTCAAAGGTGAGAACGTCCTTCCTGTGTGCTGCGCTTTGGCCTATAAGGCTTTTGCTGCGCAACATGGACAAGCTCGGTGGCCTAAGTCCAAAGGTCACGTGTCACTGGGCTGACCAGTAAGACAGGAAGAGGGTAAGAGCGAAGTCAAGGGGAAGCCTGCACAGAGGCTGAGAGGGGAGTGACCCAAAGGGGACAAGGGTCAAGGGTCTGAGGTTCTGGGTCAAGGGCTTGAGTGCTGAAGGGACTGAGGCACTCAAGGAGTCAATGGGAGATACAACGCAGATAGTTGATTAAGCCAAAGCTAAGGAGCTAAGGTGCACTTCAGGGTTCCTTATATAGTACAGGATTGCGCCTGAGCGCATAGTGCTACTGGTTGCTATAGATAGGATAATGTGCTGGCAAGATGGTGTTATGCCAGCAAAGCAGAAGAAGGGTAGACAAGAATAGCACCTTCTGTGCTAGAACAATCAGATAAGAGGGAAGCATAGGTTCAAGAAAGGTAACTGCCAAGAAAGGAGATAGATAAAGAAGGGAAACGTAGCAAGTGGTTCATGACATTACCCCCTTTCTAAGGGGCGAATTCCACGTCGCCAAGTCATGTGGTAGCCAGGTTGGTGAGGCTAGGCTGCGATTCTTCCAGGATCTGGAGTAAGGCCATAAAGGTGGCGTCCTCTTCAGGGTTACTAACCCTGGTCGTCTGGTGTTGTTTCCACTTGATCTGAGACTTCTTTTCAGGAAGTTTTAGGGACTTCCTCCATTGTTGTCTGATTGGGTTGGTTCTGACAAAAGGAGGGTGAGCAAGTCTTGGGGGTGCAGCCAGCTTCTTCTTAAAGGGGTGTGTTCTGATGGCAAGCTGAGGTAAAGGGGACGCCGTCAAGATAGGGGTGAGGGGGATGATGGTGGCATCATGCCACGTCAGAAGGTCTTCCTGGGATACTCCAAGTTTCCAGTTAAGGACACCCAGGAATTCTCGCTCCATCTGTCCAATCTGCCACTTGGTGAACCTTTTGGTGACCACAGCCCACTGTGCATTACTGAGGGCATTGTCATCCATGTATCTGTCAGCAATAACAAGGGCTCCTAGGAGCAGTTGTATCTCAGCCCATTTAAGGGTGTTGGTGCAGATATAGGGTTTAACCCTATTCAGGTAGGTAAGGGCAGTTAGGAGGATGGGGGTTCTGATCCGGGATCTGATCACGATCCCAGTGGTCCACCTGATAAAGGCAGGCTCTTCTGGTTGTCACACATTGATTGCAGTGGGGATAGGGGGAGAGTGGTCAATAGCAGCATCAATGACTGCAATCATGGTGGTGGCCAGGCATTCAATGGCTGGGTGCAGGGGATTCTGGTTGGCTAGTCCAGCAAGAGTCTGGGAGTAGATGGGAGCGGCGTAGTTCATTGTCAGGAGGCAAGGGTAGGGAGGGAAGTTGTCTGGCAAATTGTTGGTTTTTTTGTCATTGCAGGCCGCTTTTATCCACATCAGGAAAAATGGTATCCTAGAATTTTTTAAAAAATTTAACAAATTTCAGAAAAATGGTAATATATGTTAAGAAATAAGCTGTTTTTCCGATTTTCCAAAATTGTTAAGATAGGTGAGATAAAAACCTCCCTCCAAATTTCCAGTTAGATTTGGTAAAATCTTACCAAATATCCGAATAAATGGACATATCTCAGCATATATTGGGTGAATATGTCCAAAATTGCATCACAAACAGCAGAGTATTTTAGTTGCAAACAAGGGCACTCAGTTATAGTTGCATCCAAAAAACAATAATATATTGTAACTAATAAGAGTACATGAAACTACAATTGATACAGGGTAAGTGAGGGCAGTGACATGGTCATGGCAATGGCCGATGTGTGGCGGGGTGGCAGTGGGATGGGTAGCGGCGGTGTCATGGATTGCCATAGGCCTGCAGGTTCAATATAAGAAAAAAAACAAAACCAAAAAATAAAAATAAAACTTATCTAAATATTGAGCCAAGTGTGTGGCGGCGACATTGCCACGACCAGCGTGGTGGTAAGCGAGGGAGACAGTGGTCCTGCACGAGTTCAACATTAAAAGAAAAAAAAAAGAAAAAAAAAAAACTTATCTAGATTTGTGGAGCCGAGGTAGGAGGGCGTGGGGTCACGACAGGGCTTGCACGTAGCAAGTCGGCACTGTGGTGGGGGTCTTGCGTCCATGTTGGGAATGTCGCCGTGGACCGGCGTGGTGGAAAGGCGAAGTTGTTGAGGCACGGCGGTTGGAGGGGACGGCGTGGTGCCGTTGTCCTGTCTTGCATGTGGCGAGGCGGTGGCGAGGACCTGCGAGGTGAGGTGCGAGGTGCATTGCATGCGCTGGAGAAGCAAGATGAGAAAAAGAAAAAGAAAAAGAGAGAAAAAAAAAACATATCTTGTCTGCTGGGCCGAAGCCCAGCTCGTCGTCAGCCGCCTCTTCGTGATGAGCGTGGTGAGGAACGGCGGCGGTGGGCGTTGGGGCTGAGGAAGGGAGGTGGCGGCTTGCATAGCCGGCGCTCGCCGCAGACGAGCGAGGTGTGGGCGTCGTCCTTGCGTACAGCGGGTGTGGTGGTAGATCCTTGAGTGGCCCGTTAAAAGAAAACAAAAAAAAAAAAAAAACATACCGTTGGCTGCATCTTGCGTTGGCCGTGGGAGTGGAGGTCACACTGGCCGGGCTGAGATGGTGGTGGTGTGGGCGGGTGCAGTGGCCTGGATATCAGCGTGATGAGAGACGAGAAAAAAAAAAAGACTTACTATATCCAAGATGTAGGAGGGAGGTGACGTGGCGACTGGGCGTGGCGACTTAGAAAAAAATCGTCAAGCGGAGGCTTAATCTGTGGTGTGAACGCGTGAACACCCACTCACTCCATTTCCTCTCAACGCTCCCCCACCTGGGGTTTTTTTTTCTTCTCTTCCCACCACGCACGCGGGCCACCTCCACAGCCTACGCCAGAGGAAAGACGTGGTTGGGGAAGAGCCGGACTTCGGCTCAATGCATAAGTTTTTTTTTTTCTCTTTTTTTTCTTTTTTTCTTTCATTCTTTTTTTCCGTTTGCAGGACCCCCCGTGCACATGAACCACCACGGCCGTGGCCATACCGGCCTCATCACTACCCCCGACGCGGTACACCATGCCCCGACCGCCAACCCGCCACCACGCCGCCCCAACCTGGCGTCCAAGACCCCGCCACCCCCAACTTAACACCACGCCGCCCCGTTATATCACGCAAGACCCCGCTGCCGTCGCCGCCGACCTGCCACGCCACGCCAATGCGGCGTGCAAGACCCCGCCACCACCGACCCGCCGCGCCACCCCAGTACGCCCACCACCACCTGCACCACGCCGCCCCAACATGCCACGCAAGACCCCACCACGCGGCCTCAAGACCCTGCCACCGCCGACCCGCCACGCTGCCTCATCACGGCATGCAAGGCCCCGTCACGCGGTTTCAAGACCCCGGCGCCACCACTGCCCCAGCATGCGGCTTCAAGACTCCGCCACTACCGGCATACCCCCACACCACCCCGACACACCACGCAAGACCCCCACTGCTACCATGTTTCCCTAATACATTAATCAAACTGTAGTTACATGTACTCTTCTCAGTCAAATATATTATTGTTTTTTGAATGGAGCTACAGTTCACTAAGTTGCACTGAAGTGCTTTGCTGGATGTGATGTACATTTGGACACATCCAGTCAAAACATACTGAACATGTGTTCATTTATGCAGATATTTGGTAATATTTCCCAAAATATAACTAGATATTAGAGGGGAGGTCTTTATCTTGCCAATTTTTCACAACTTTTGAAAAATCATAGCAATTATTCATATATTACCATTGTTTTAAAAGTTTCTAAATTTTTTAAAAATTCTAGGATACCGTTTTTCCTGATGAGCCGACTTTCCCATGCTTCAGCTGATCTTGGGCATTGGCCCATTCCATTCCTTTTGCTTTGTGACCTCACTTGGTTGCCCTCTAGGGTCTACTTTATATTTAGATCAATACCTCTGTTTCCATGTATATAAACATCCTGTAACTACCCCTTTCCCCCAGTTAATCTTAGTCTGCTTTCCCTCAGAGCTTAGAGCTCTGAGGGTCCCAGTTCCCTTTGCTCGCTGTGTTCCCCTAAGTGCTGCACCATCACGCGCCCTTCGGCACTTTAGAGCAACGTTTCCCCTGAATCGGCCGACTGCTGTACAAAGTAGCGAGTCCCACAAAGGCCTGCATGATTAGCAACGCAGCTTCACACCTCCCTGAACCCAGGGTAGCTCGGGTTGTTTTGGGCAGTGTCCTGATGTGTAGAGACAACCTAGCTCATCATTCTGGTGGCCAACATGGGGAGGTAGAAGCAACTTGCATTTGTAGGCCTCAAGGAGTGATCACAATCGCATTTTCGGCCCATAGCAGCAATTTTCCCTTGCATTGCTTGTCTGGCAGATTCCAGCCAATCTGCACAACCACCTCAGCCAACATTCATTACACTTAGCAACAGGATAGTGAACCCCCAATCGATTACCTTTCCAATAATGCCAAATCCTTCAACTGGGGTACCGGAACAAGCCAACTCACAGCTGATCGCACAACAACAACAATGTAATGTCGTCACAATGTTAGCTCGACTTGAGCACAATGAAGGTGGTAACAGACTGTTGATAAGTGACCCTTGCGCACTTAGCGGCTCTAACGGACCGGACTTACAGATATGGACTGCTGTAGATTAATTAGGACCGCTTTAGATTAGATTTGGTTTGATCTGTACAATCTAGAACTTCTATGATATCACTGTACAATGACATCATATGGACTACTCCGGACTCTTCATTGTACTCCTTCCTTTGTTCCTTTTTTAGGCATTATCTTTATTGTGATGTCACTATGATATCATCTTAGTCTGGACTCTCTTTGTTTTGCGCTCCTTGTTCTCCATTAGCACACTCCTTTGTCCCACATGTAGAACAACGTCTCTTGTATTGTGTGACTCTATGTTACCTCCCTTGTAGTAGTGTCACTGCCCTGTATAGTATAAGTAGTAGGCCTGTACGCTCCTGGTCCACATCAGTTCCTCACTGTTGTGTGCCAGGTATGTTTCCTCCTCTCCAATGTAATATCAGTTCCTCACTGTTGTGTGCCAGACATCTCTGCTTCACTTTGCTAGATCTCCTGTTGCTGCTCTCCAGCCACCCAGCTTATCTCACCACAGAACACTTTGTCCCTCTGTGAGTAAGCTATCTATGTGTGCTGTTCATCACAGACTTAGCAAATAGACACGACAACTCATAGGTCCATGTTCTTGTCTCAGTGAATGCTTTGAAGGCACACCAACAAGTCATAATCCTCCAGTAGTGAATATGAGATAGACAAAAGGATAAGGAAGGCAAATGAGAGCACAAGACAAGTGACAATTCAAGAAGACCAAGATGGCGTATCTTGGTCTTCTGCAGCTACTTTAAATACATATCGAGCAGGCTTTCAAGCGCTGCTATGAGTCACCATAAGTAGCATCCAACGTGTTGCAGAAATCTCACAAACCCTAATACTACTAGTACCTGTACTAGTATCGAGTCACCTCATATCACCACTATCGCCTATCGTACTACTGCACTGCCAATCATAAAGGCCTAAGGCTATGAGTCCATGACTAATCTACCTTACTGCCATAGTCACCACTGGTACAGTAAGGGTCCACAGTAATATGGTCCAAATCGTAACAAACAATCTTTGTATACAACTTCACAAGCACCAACAGCATCACCGACACCATCAACACCCCCAGCCTTCCCCTTTGTCTTCACTCACAGCCCTGGAATCTCAGCAGATGCATGCACATTTGGTGATGCTTGATCAGCCCAAGCCCACACCCACGATTTTGGCAACATCACTCTCCTCGGCTTCTCTTTCCAAGCTCACATTCCCAATCACAACATCTACATGACTATCCTCAGTCTCTCCTCCCCACTGCTAAGGCGATGCAACCTTTTAGAAGAACTAATTGATGCCAGCTATGACCTGACACAGCCGATCCCCAGAAATTTTACTAATCTAACAGATTTATCTTCGCTTAGTTGTGATCTTAGCGACCTCACATCCAGCTCAAACTTGGGCCAAGCAGAATCAGATAGTGAACAAGAGGTCAACCTCAACCTGTCAAATATCTCAGCTCAATCTTCGGCCCAATGGGGTGTAACCACCCGACCCTGAGCACATGTCTTTATCTTCGATCACTCTGACTTCTGCACTGCACTTCGCCTCGTCTTTCACCCTTTCTCTTTCATCTCATTGTTGAATCTGTCACTCCTTGCCTTGTCATCTTCCCCAACTCTTCCATCATTGTCAGATGCCACCCAATTGCCCGTACTGGGCTAACATCGCCTTCAAGCCCCCCAACTGTGACACCAATGGCCTCAAGTCTACCATGCTTCCACCACTCATCATTCCCTTGCTTTCCCTGCTGTCTTCATCGCCTCCTTTGTATCTTCACCCTTGGCCAATCAACTTTGCATCATCACCTCTCAAGCCATGACTTTCTGTTGGATCGCTCTAGTTCACGCTCTCTGTCTCAGGCACAGTGCCCATCATTAAGATCCTTGCCGCTGTCATTTGGCAATGCACTCATCCTCACTGACTCCCCTGCATTTTATCAGCCCTGTGTGGCCCTGTGTTTTCCAGCCCCATGTGGCCAGGCAATCTATTGGCCCCATGTGGCCCTGTGTTTTCTGGCCCTGTGTGGCCCTGTGTAACGCTGTCACAACGTCAGCTCGACTTGAGCTTCGATAAGGCGACTTAGCTAATCACGCCTTAAGGCGTATGGCACGAAGGCAGGTTCTAGATGTTCGAAGACACTAGTATAACTCGTGGCACTCTAATTGAATAGAGGCAAGACTCGGATGCGAAGACAGAGAAGTGACGATTGAAGAAGACCAAGATGGCGTATCTTGGTCTTCCGAAGCTACCTTAAATACAAGAAGAGCAGGCTTAGAAGCGCTGCTATGAGTCACAGTAATGTAGTGTCCAACGTATCACGTAAGTAGCGCAATCCTAATACTACTACTACTTGTACTAGGATCGAGTCATCCTTCAACACCTAACTCCTATCGTAAACCCCGAGTCCGTGACTAATCTACCTTACCGCCGTAGCCACAACCGGTACAGTAAGGGTTCGATACGTGCAACCGTAACACCCTGCATTTTCCAGCCCCGTGTGGCCAGGCAATTTGACGGCACCATGTTTCCCCAGTATTTTAGCAGCCTCATGTGGCACCGGCTTCAGTAATACCTCAATTTCCCCCTTCACCCCCTTTGTGAAGATTATGAACCCAAGCGATGGGTCACGCATAGAAGAAACCAGCAGTAGGAAGCCCATGAACCCACGCTGATTGGTGGCACTTCATTTGCGTTTCTGCCCTCACAAGCCACCCGATGTCAGGCAACTAGAGGGTGTAGTGGCGCCAGTACAATTGTAATCTAGCTGCACCATTCTGCACAGACAGACAAGCTCGCATTCATACTGGATTCAAGCCGTACTAGCCATGCACATTTTCATTTGTTTTGTTTTTCTTTACATCCAACAGGTTTTTGCCCGAGCAGCGTTGCCCAACACCTGCAGAGCCAGCCACAGCTCTTCACCATCTTCACTCTAGCACTCATCTTCCTTCATACCTATGTGCCCACCAGCACCATCTTCAAGAGGCCTTGCTTGGGCTACCCGCAATATCATCACCACCAACATTCACAACATGTTCCCACCATTGTCCCTGTCTCAACCCACATTACTCCTGCACTTGCGATATTATTCATGAAGCTTCAGTCCCTGCGCCTATGACCCTCCACCCGGATAACTTGCACAATCCCACACAGCATCTATAATCTAACCAGTATAGGCCCACCGGTGACAGCTCAGCATACCTGGGCATCCCCAGTCAGCATTATGTGTCCCGCAAGTCACGCATCGGCCCACATGCGTCAGCACACTTGGTGTCCACAGACAGCAAGCCCCAGCGATGAGTCATACAACGATGACCCTGGCGGCAACAAATCAACAAACCTGAGCCGAGCGACTATGCTCTGGCTGCTCTACCACCTGCAAAAACCCCCAGATATTGTGTACAGTACTACCTTGGGACTCTCCCAATACGGATGCGTTCTACATTGCCCCTGGTCACCAACCTGTTGAGAACTGAGGACAGTTCATTTTTCAGTGGGGAAGAGAACTAGGCCCTGCCCCTTTCACATGAATCAACGCAATTGCCCACTTTTTGCCTTACTCTTGTCCATTCAGCTGGCACTGCTAACTCTCATTTTACTTTATTTATTTATTTTTGATTCCAGCTTGCATTTCCCACCCTTTCCAACACTACTGACAGCAATGACAAGTACAAAAGCAGCAAACCCTCGGCAGGTTCAAGCGAAGGGTGGATCGGGCAACAACAAGAATGTGCCAGCATTCACAGTAGCAATACCACCAGTGTGCGGCAGCCAATGGATAGCGGTGGCTTATGTAATTGATACCCCCAACCGATGGTGAGAATCTTCTGTGATTCATACTCAGCCGGCGCCAGCCAACATCGGAGAATCCGATGTAATTGATAGTCCAACCGGCGCCGGCTGGAAGCGGGGTGTCCGCTTTTCGATTATTAGCATAAACAAGTCGATACATGACTCATTGTGATACATATTGGTGGCAGGAAGTACAGGAAATGTGGATATATAAGCAATGACCAAAGGTTACTCCTGAATGGATGTTGGGGGATACCTTTACAGTATAACAAGTCCATAGGATGTATGGGGAGTTCGGATGAATTTTCAGCGAACCCTGAGCTTGACCATGAGTGTTCCAGGAGTAGGAACCAGTGGGTCTTGTCATTATTTGATTGAGGGTCATACTCATATACAACAAAGAGATGTAGAAATACTGTTCAAATGAAAAGGGGTTTGAAGAGACTAACATATAAGTGCATCCAGCAGGGATATCCTCGATGAAATACACAACCAGTTTGTAAACAATTAGTTGACCAATATCCATATGGGTTCAGGGCACATCATTGAAGCTATGGGTGGACACTCCGCCAGCATGACTATATACATGTTTATATCTATCTATTCATGCTCCAGATGTCAGGATGGACTTTAGCTGCACCCCAACCAGTATCTATATTCCTGTGAAGTGATCAGAAGTCTGGGGAAGGGGCTAATTGTTAGCCACTAACCTGACCTTCTCTGAGACCTTGATAGTTCGTTTGATTTCTTTCCCTTTCCCTTTTGCTACATGAGGCTGATGGCCAACTTGCATTTCTTTCCGTTGAAGCTGAGGAGAGTGTGATGGTCCTGCCATTTCTGTGCATTGATGAATGAATTGGTGGTGCCAGATGTAATGTGGATAGGATGCAAACCTGGAAATGAAGATCTATTCATGCTCAGATAATCGTGTCCAGCAGAGGTGGGACTGGGACCTCCATCATCATCTACATGCAATGTTGTCATTGATAAGTTGAGGGTAACCCAATAACAATCGGACTCACCAGGACAAGCGTCCTCCTGTATATAAGACATATTCAAGGGTGGAGACCTCATAGCCACTTCATCCTCAGATGGATCAGTCCTGTCAGATGAATCATCATTCCTGGATGAATCATCTGAAGAATCTTCAGCATCAGTAATGTCATCCTCCTGATCAGAGTCCCGACTAGCTGGAAGAATGAAGCACTCTTCATCAGATGCTGGTGATTGCTGCTTTCGAGCCCTTCGGACACTCCGCATAGGCCTTGGGGAATCTTCCAAATTACTAAAGAGTGGGGACATTGATACCCACATCAAGGGGTCAATGCCTTTATCTTGCCTGTCACTCCAGTGGTACAGTAGACGAAAGACCTCTCCAATCTGGATCTTAGATGGGTCCTTCCACTCAAACCCATCTGGAATACATTCATCATGAATCCGGGAAGATGGATCCTTGACCAATGATCCCCATGGAATGGTCAGTGTTGGCTTTCCAGTGACATAACCTTATTCCAACATATTAAATACTGATACACATTTATTAAAAGAATGGCTTATGGATATGTGCAGTGCAATAATCCCTGAGCAATGACTGAACAATCTTGGCTTTATATCCATGACGCTGAGTAACTGTTGGAAGCTCTGGACATCCATCTGCATCAAATACAAGGGGGATTGGGGATTGGATTGTCCTTGAGTTGTCCTTTTTTGGATGCTCCTGGACAGTCTCTAGAATGTACATGAATGATATTCACTCACTGGGATAAGAAGCTTGTCAAACCTTTTGCAAAGCACTTTAATCCAAATTGAGTCCACTGCTCCCAGAGGGCAGCACTCTTCCAGTCTGGGCAGAATTTCCGAAAGTCCTTTCCATCCTGCAATACACTGTTCACATCATTGCTGAAATTGGTTTGCATCAATTGATGGTCAGTACAGATTAAGGATACATTTTTGGATGACTTACAAGCCAATCTTGAGGTTGTTGTCTTCACCCTCATATGCTGTGAGAACAATGGAACGAATACCACATGTCTTGTAGAGTTGACTTTGAAAGTCTTGGATGATCCGCTCACGCATAGAAGATGCCATTCTTGATGAACAGCACACATAGATAGCTTACTCACAGAGGGACAAAGTGTTCTGTGGTGAGACAAGCTGGGTGGCTGGAAGCAGCAACAGGGAAGTCAAGCAAGGTAAAGCAAAGTGTCTGGCACACAACAGTGAGGAACTGATATTACATTGGAGAAGAGGGAACATACCTGGCACACAACAGTGAGGAACTGATGTGGACCAGGAGCGTACAAGCAGTCTACTTATACTGTACAGAGGCGTGACACTAATACAAGGAAAGTAACTATAGGTCACAGAATACAAGGAGCGCATTGTTCTACAACAGGACAAAGGAGTGTGCATATGGAGAACAAGGCGTATAGAACAAGAAGTGTCCAGACCAAGATGATATCATAATGACATCACAATAAAGATATATCTAAAGAAAGAACAAAGACGTAGTACAATGACAAGTCCAGAGGTGTCCACATGATGTCATAGTGCATGATGTCATAGGTGACGCAATGATAAGTAATAGATTGTACAGATCAAAAAGGTATCTAATCTACAAGTCCTGTATATCTAATCTACAGCAGTCCATGCTGCAAGTCCGGTCCGTATGAGCTGCTAAGTGTGCAAGGGTCACTTATCAACAATTCTGTATAGAAGAGATGAGAGAAATGGATCCAAGGTGATACATATTTGCGTACCTGGATTGAATATGCTTTGGTGGAGTCTTCTCTGACCATTCCTTAGCAGCATCTACATACTCCCTTTGATCTTTAGGGGATACATCATTCCATAAAGCAGTGGTTGCATCTTGAAGGGCCCCCAGGAATGCGGGGTTCCCTGGCTCTGTCCCAGAGTCCTCCCTAGCCCGCTCCAAGACTTCCTCACGGTGCAGGTGATAGAATGCATTCCTGGCAGACCATTTGCAAGTGAACTTGATATATTGACGCC